>LJPK01000526.1:0-72823 GCA_001430945.1 Amauroascus niger
GGGGTGGAGTGGAGTGGGGGAAGGGAGGGAGGGGGGAGATGGGAAGGGCGGTCATGCTGGTGGGCTAACTAGACAAGGATGTAACATCAGACTGCTCAATCCCTGTCTAGCCCAGCCGGTTTCGCAACGCCCACATCCCGGCCACCCTTAGCGACAGCAGCTTTTCTCCTCAACGGCGCACCACCCAATCATAAAGCCCGTGTGCTTCAAGTGGGCTTCCTGTGGCTTGGAAAGAGGATCAGTGGAGCTTGTCTCTGCTCCATGAGCCGTTTTGTTGACAATCCACCGCAACGTGATTGCGGGATCAGCACGCTTTTTTAGCGACCCGGGAGCGAGAAAAAGAAAAGAAGAAGAAGCGAAGGGGAAAAAGAAAGGGTAGGTCTAAGCAAGCGCGCAAGCGTGTGCTCCATAACTAGATATGTGTGTGTGTGTGCGCGAGAGAGAGAGAGAGAGCGAAGATTTGTAGTAGAAAGAAAAGAAAAACCAGGGCTGGGATCTGGTCTTTGCTGCTGTTTTGCTTTTTGGACAACTGTGTTCCCCACGTGTGACCTGGCTTGATCCGCAGCAAGGATGAGGTTGGAAAGGGGAGAGGAAAGGTGAAAAGAAGCATGAGACAAGAAACACACGAGGGAAGTCAAAAATCGTCATCCAACCAAGGAACAAGGTGGTCTGCAGAAACTCTGTAACAACCAGAAGACCGCATCGAGTCGCGTATGTAGGCAAAGTCAATGCTCTTGTTTTTTGGTGTCTTCTTTCGTCAGAGCCCGGTGCAACGACCGGTCCTGGCGAACGAATTGACGGCTTGTAATAAGCGAGAGAGAAAATATCGGTGAAGGGGGGGGGAGTTGCCAGATGAAACATCGCTCCAAAAGATCGCAGCGGGAACCAAGCCCAAGCGCGGATGATTCGCTCTGGTCGGCTTTTCTCTTCTTGAAGTCAAACACAAGGAAAAAAACAAAAAAAAAAAAAAAAGTAAAAAAAGTCGTTCTTATTTTTGAGCGCGTTGCTTTCTTTCCTTTCTTTTCTTTTTCTGGCGATGATTATTTTTTTCTCCCTCCTTTTCATGTCACGTCGAAACACGACGCGTCGGAGCAAAGATGAAAAAAAAAAGGAGAGACGGGCTAAACAAAACCGAAAACCAAAAAACATGCTCAGGGCGTATATAGAAGAAGAAACAAAAAACAGCATCAGCAGTAGCAGCAGCAGTAGTAAGACGTGGTAAAGGAATAGCCAGGAATCAAGATAGCAGAAAGATGCTCACCGGGTCGTCGAGTGATTGTGGAGGATCGTCCTTTGAGTACTTTGGTGCCGGTGGGCCCGCGCTGGCTTGGACCATGGCTGTCATGGCTGGAGAGACAGGTAGAAGGGGGGCCTTGACGCGAACAGCGACAAAAACAAAACAAAACGAAAAAGATGATCAAACAAATTAAAGAGAGAAGAAGAAAAAAAAAGGGAGCAGTGGTTTGACGTTCGAGGGCAGTTTAGTTAGCGACAGCAGGAATCAAGGGAGTGAGTGTGGTGGTTCAACGAGTGACGAGAAAAATGTTTTGTATTTCCCCCTTTCTCAAAAAACCACGATCAAGCAGGATTCGACCTGGCAGAGCATGGGGGGGGGGAGGGAGGAAGCTGTTTTGTTTTGAACGGGTGCTGCAGATCTTTTGGGGGGGAGGGGCGAGAAAAAGAGTTAGAGGCAGCGGGTAGACGAGGATCAGCCTGGGAAGGGGAAAATCTTCTTTTTCTTTCCAAGGTGACAGTCCAATCGATGCCAGGGGTGTCGTCTTAAGGGAGGGGGGCTTGGAGCATAAAGCCGGCCAAGAAGGGCGATAAAGAGAGAGGAGAAAAAAAAACCAAAAAAACGGCCTGAGAAAAGAAGAAGCCAAAAAGCAGATGTCGGGGAAAAAGGGGGAAAGGGGTGTGTGTATGTGTATGTATGTATGCACTGTACGGTGTGTGTGTGTGTGTGTGTGTGTGTGTGTGTGGTTGTGGTTGTGCGTTGTGTGGGTGTGGGAGGGGGGGCCAGGGTAGTTATCTAGTTTGACGGGAAGAGCAGAATCGTAGAGACATTATATCTAGAATTGCAATAGCAGCCAGCAATATCATAAGCTGTCTATATATATGTGCGTATGTACGTAATTGTAATTGCGAAGTTATACGATGGAAAAATGTGCGCCGGAAGGCTCCTAATGCTCTTCTGTTATGGCCGAGGGGAGTATTTTAAAGAGAAAAAAAAAATGATACTAACCACCATAGCGGCGATATCATTATCGTAATAATTACAATCAGGAAGGTCGCATGCAGCAGCAGGTCGTGCCCAACCTTGAGCCAGGCCCGGTGGCATTAAGCAGTTATGTGGGTGGAAGAAAAATCTAGAGCTTGTTTCTTGAACTCAGTCAAACTAAGCTCAATTGAAAGGAGTCGCAGTGTTGCGTGTTTTTCCTACCCAAGCATGTAGTTAACTTAACTACTCTGTTAACCGGCTTCCCGTCTTTTCTGTAAGTTGGTTAAGTGAAGTTGATCTCAACATGGCAAGCCTTGATTTCTTGCACCGGCAGTCCCTTGAAACCCCATAGTTACCCCATAGATCGCGACCGGTAGCCTGGGGCTCAGGGAACAGGAAGCTTGGGGATCGCACTCCCTGTCTCTCCTTATGCCGGAGGGGACATTATTTTATTTATTCCATGTCTTTACACCCAGTCAGCTACACGCTAATTCGTTCCTTCAGACATTTGACACAGGCGTGTACCTACATTATGTATGTCCATACATACATGCATACATACATAAGCGCCCGAGAAGCAGAAATCCGTGGTCGCTTGCTCTTGGCTCGTATTCTTTTGGGAAATGCAAATCCAGGAACCACGGTTCGGAACTCCAGGAGGGCCAGAAGTATAAGTTAACTAGTAGTTAGCTAGCTACAAGTACAAGTCAACCGACCACACAAAACGCGAGGGCAGCAGGATGAAGTTTTGGTATAGAGGTGCTAATAAACGTTGCCTACCAACAGGACATTGTTATCCGAAACAAGCTACAGCGTCCCTTGATTAACATTTCTGGTCAAGATGAAGCAAGACGAAATGTCCCCCAGGTCTATGAGCTATTTACTATAACTACCTGCTGCATGTATGCACATACGTATGCACGTACCTACCCCTGGAGAAGATACCTAAATTACGTGCGTTAATGGCCAGTATTCCATTTCGTCGGCATCTCAAAAGAATCCAAAACAGTCTGCGACCGGGCTTTTCTTTCCGCCAGCCCAAGCCATAGTTCGAAGTAACTACGGGCTTTGCAAGAAGTACTGTCTAGAAAGAGACCAAAGAAAAGAAAAAAGAAAGAAAAAGAAACCAAGGGCTTAACAGGAACAGGTAAAAGGAAGGATGCTATCTGCTCCTTGCTATTTGTCCAAGTTCTATGCCAACCTTCGCCTTCCAGATCCCTTTCCCACAATAACTAAACTAAAGCATGCTGGCCCGATGAATCGACCCATGTGTGGTCCGATCGATCTGAAGCCGACCGAACCATGAGGCGATCACTCAAGCTTGCCTCAACTAAAATGTTTCGGTGGAGATTAGCGTTCAGCCTCACAGGACTTGGATTGTTTCGGTGTAGTAGTTAAACCATGTATAACTAGTTAACATCAAGAGCACATCTCTCTTGTTCATCAAACTTGCAAAGTAGTTATCTTCGAGCAGTGTTAATCAGTCATCAACGAGTGAAGGCACACCACGTCCATTAGCTAGCTTCAGCTTGCCCACGTACTGAAATCTCTCCGCGTGGCCCACTGGTCGCATTCTCTCCCTCTCCCGCCAGCCGCCCGGCTTGTTTCTTTCTTCCCTTCCCCCATAATGCCCATTTTCTTTCCCGGCGGAAACCTTGCCTGCAACCACGCACCAGGCCACGCACGCCACGAGGGAAGCGAAAAGAAAAAAGTGCAATCCGCCAAGATTCTAGCGTCGTGACTAGAGCGCTGCGATCCGCGTCCACCTCCAAGCTGCCTTCCCTCATTAACCCGAAACACTCGACCAAACGCCCATCTTAACCCTTCCGGGACACTAAAACGGGGCACTAGTTGCCTAGGCAAGCCACCGACCTTTCTTCCTTCCCATCTTTTCAGTGTAACCCATCTTTGTATCTGCACCTTCCACGGGACTCTGCTTCCCAACATTGGTGGGAAATAAATTCGTTTTTTTTTTTAGTCGATGAAATGATTCATAGCCTTTCCCCCCTCCAGAGTCCGTATAATATGTGCCTGCCACTTCTGCGCGCGTGTAGTTATGTGTTGTCGGAGAGTCAACCAAGATTGCCGACATGCATTACACTGCCTCAAATACTTTTTCCTTTCTCATTCTGTTCAATGCTCGAATGTACTGTACAAAACGACTCAGTCTCGGATTGGTTTGAATGCGCAAATTGTCAGAGTAATATGACGATCGTATTATTGACACCTTTCCCCTCAGCCGACGAACATTCCTTCAGTGTCTTTTTTTTTCGCGAGCGTCGCGGCGTAACTTCGCAGTACGCATGGATGCATGTAACAAACGTCGTCCTAAAAATCCAACTTTTACCCTTCCAGAAGAACACCAATTGATGTCCGTGAAGCTAGTGAGTTGAACATGTTTATTCGGGGGCCTCACAGACTGACTCTGAACTTTCTCTCTCTCTCTCTCTCTCTCTCTCTCTCTCAAAATGATGACAACAGCGGGAGGCCAAAAATATCTCGCTCCCAAAGTTTCCACGGAGTATAACTTCTCCAGAGTCAAAAAGTGGCTGAGCGAACTCGGTGACCGAGCTATACGGGCGGAGTAAAACTGTCAGATTCAGACATCATTTCATCGCGCTCGCTCTCTCTCTCTCTCATCCAAAGTGGATTCTTCCATTTTTTGTGTGGGTGGGCATCCCGTTCTCGACATACTCCTTTGGGATAGCTTATCAGAACGACGAAACCATCCATCTGAAAGAGGCAGCTCACGCATGTGCAGCCGAATCAAAACCTTCGCACAATGCACGCGACGTAATAATATTACCTCAAAGCTCCAACTATCCCGCCCAACCTCACTTTTGAGACGACCATTAAAGCCGCGACCTTGCGCGAATGGGCATCAGATGCCAAGACGCCACCACGTCGTCGCTAGCCGTATCCGGAGGAAGTCAATGCGCCAAGCAGGCGGGTTTTCTAGCCCTAAAGCCAATAATAAGACATGATCTCCGCCCCCATCCTGGCTCTGGACTCCACGCTTACGAGATAACATTTTGCCTTTTTTGGCTTCACAGTTACGACCACAAAAGTCCACAGCGAACGCGACCAGAAGTACACATAGTTGTTGACTTTTTGAGTTTTGGGATGATGGAAGCCTCAAAAATGCGTCTTTTTGGCAATCCCACTCTGCGAAAAGCAAGCTTCACTGCCTCTTTTTTTTTATGACTCGGAGCGGCCGGGTAGGAGGATGCACAATTCACGGAAATTGGGGGGTCATAGTCGTCCGTATCTCGTCGGGTGGATTGAAGATGTTCGTGAAATCATGCTCCAAATTGCATTCGCGATGTCCTTTTCCCCGTTGCCCAGAATTGAAACTTTCCGACAATATCCCGCTTTAAGAGTCCTTCTCTTCACATCGACGACGGGAACGATGCTGATTATGACACGTTGACATCTCGATCTTCTTCTGACACTGAAGGGGAGATTTCCAAACGTCTCCTTCGTTTCCAACTTTCTCATTTTTCAAGCTATGGGGAAAGCAAGATCTGATTCGCTCCGCGATTAATGAAATCCCTCGTCCAACACTTTCTGCGGACAAATGTATGGCATCCGTTAGTTTGCAACCCGAGGGAAAATTCCTATTGGCTAGTAGTTGATTGCGGCAAAACAAATTTGGAGGCTCTAAGAAGGATTCCTTAACATCGCCAACGTCATCTCATGTCCTCTTCGATCTTTAGATGGCTGTTTATCAAGAAACAAGAATGGCATTTGCATTCATGGCCACGTGCAGAAAAATCGCGTTCTCCAGCAAAAACCGACGGCTCTGGTCGAGGTGCATATGTGCGACCGAGAATGATCCAAAGGCCAATATCCCTGGAGTTAACTGTTGCCTTATGCTTACATAGCAGCCGCGACCGGCTAGATTTGACCGTTTTGTGTGGCCAGGGAGAAGCACGTTGAAACATTATAATCTTCAACGCCAATGTTGGTCCCGCCGTATTTTTGCGCACAAACACTCAGGTCTTCAGGAAATATACATAACTACCACATACGTACTTTGTGTGTGCATGCTCCGACTTTCCTTTCCTGAACAAAAATCCAACCTTTCCACAACATCTCAAGATTCAGAAAACAATACCGGAAGGAGACAATCAAGCATCACAGCGTAGCATTCTGAAAAAGCCACTTTTTGGTATGTCCTCTCTGGTTGATAACGCATTGCGTCCGATCATTCCATGTGGTCGGCTATTTGAGTGCAGCAACGACCAGTCAGAGACCGATATGTTGGCTGCAGAGGACTGCCAACTCGCGACCTGGCTTGGCAAATACGGACTCACTTTGAAACCCAGTGCTGATCATGCGCAGGGGAGGCGCATAAAGTAGGCCCCGTCACCAAACATACCCGCTCCTGATATGCTCAACACCGATGGCGATTTGCATGGCAAACTTCATACGGCTGTTGTAAAAATGCCGTGCGTTAGTAGGTAATGATATACATACTCTCTTACGATCTTCGAAAATTTGCAGACGAGTCTGGAGGACTTTCAATTTGGCTGATGGAGATATCTCCAACTTGAACAAAAAAAATTGGCACAGGCATCGGAAAATACTAACTAAAGTTTAGACTAACAGTCATCCCATTCGATCCGATTCATCCGAGACCTTTAGTACGACTGCAATATCACCTTGGATCTAGCAGCGGCTAGGACAAAAGCATTCTAGCCTTGTGAGTGGTTGTTCTGGGCGATTAACGTTGCTCGAAAAGCCCAACGACCGGATAACAACCTCGCCGAAATTGCTTCGTGCTTGGTGGCCGAGAATTTCGACTCTGCAATCCGAAAGGGCATTGAGCTTCTCCACCGGTCTAACTAACGAGCCAACAATCCAATCAGACGGGCAAATCATTGACTTGCCTTTTAGCACCTGTTTTAACGGCACACACTCAACGGCAAAGCCGACGCTCCGAGGCTTTGCTTGATTTGATGAGCGAAGTGGTCCGTTCCGCGTGTTATTAATTGACGAGGAACAGGGATGTTGCAACTAGTTCCATAACACTAGTTAACTAGTTACTGAAATGATGGCTTGAAGCCTCGAGCGCTGGCACAACCGGTGAAAGGTCGAGGCTGTCTGCATTCCCTGTCTGATCCCTGTTAGCCGGCCCTCAGTTGTGGACGTTCAAGGGATCGAGGAAGATGACTCGCAGATTTCGGGCGGCCATCCGGTACGAGGCATGATCACCTCTCCACGATGATGATTTACCGGGGAGGTTGCCTGTCCATTCCCCCCTTCCCACCACGGCTTGGCAACAGGTCAACAGCTTTCGGAACATTTCACCACCGGAACTAATGCCACTTGGCAGAGCTTGCTTTCGAAATTACGTCCCATTTTCTCTGCATCTGAGCCTGTGCTGGCATTGCTGGTGTGTGTGTGGATGGCCTTGCCTCGGCGGTGTGTCAAGGGCCCTTGTCCTGGAGATGCCTAGGACCCGTGAATATCCTTGAGTCGTTCCTGACTGATTGTGACTTGGGGGCCGCATTTTGGAGCTTCAAACTTCATTCATCGACCTTATCTCTTCTTTACATTTGCAAAAGCTGCGGAACCATCAGCCAAATTTTCTTGACTAATGGATGCGACGAAAGGAGTGATGGTCCGATCAAGTCTCAGAGGAGCAAGAACTCACAATAGCAGCATTCTGAAGCGGGATATCCCGTCTCCATCCACCTTTTTTTTTTCTTTTTTTTGTCTCTTATTCATTTTTTAGCTTATACAACGGGTTGGAAGTGTATAACTAATGCAGGTGTTCTAGAACACTTTCTTTTTGTCATTCGCAATCCTGGTTCCTTCCCGTCCTTCATCACATGTGGCTCGCAGGCAATCCTCAGAGCTCATGAACAGCCGTGGATGTGGATAAGTCAAGTTGTGTATCGGCCCAGCACCACATGAATGCCCTTATTGTATTGTACACCAACGGCCCTGCATGAACTGCAACGAACACCCATAGCTGCCGTCTGAGGCATGGTGAGGGCTGGACTGGGTTGATGGCGCTTGATTGGATCCGTGGTCAGGATGCCAACCCCACGCTTCCCGTCGATTCCCTGCTCACTTTTCTTTCTTTGAGAAGAGCCCTGTACGACCAGCACCCTTCCCCCCGCCCTATCAGACACTGCCCCAATAAAACTCTCCATTGCAGCGCATCCCTCTCACTTTTCCCAGTGAACGTCCGAGTGTTACTCTAGACTAGCAGGGAACAAGGGGAGGGTTTGATTTCTTGTCGACGCGCCAATGCTTCCATTTTGCTTCTAGCTGCAATTCTCTGTGAAGAGTTGCATGGTATTTTGCTTTCATTGTGGAAGCCATAGTTTTCTTTTTTTTTTTTCCCTAAATCATGAGGTCATTTGCCTGTCTCCATCGCCGCGTCTTCACTCTCTGGAATGACTGTTGCCAACCCGGGAGCCGATCGTGCAAAGGGAGTGCTAGTCACTAAGAAGTAGTTACTCCGTACGTAGGTAAGTTAGTTACCTTCAACCAATCCAATGATTGCGCGATTTTGACCGTTCCTACCTGCCTTGTCTGGATGGCGCGCCTGGCACGTGATCCTGCACCCAATCTCTGACCGCTCAAACAGCACGCAAAAGATGCTTTTTCGTCTCTTCTCTTTAGCTGCAGTGATGCAGCAGCTCATACGAATTTATTCGTTAGGCCGGAGCATGTCCGAATGCAAGACATCCATCGGAAAGTCATGGCATGTGATGTTGCAGTCTTCGATTTCAGATAGTCCCATTTTGGTTGTCCCATTCTCATTCAAGGGCACTGCAGCGAGTGTGTTCATTCTTTGTGGGCTAGAAAACCCAAGGCTGGATCCAGCATGTTTGTTCCCGCTGCTAGCTATCCTGGATAGCTAGGTTTTCCTTTTGACCAATATGCGCTGCATTTTGTGCTTTATGCTGAATGCACGTCCTTACATTTTACATGTTGGAGATATGTACTCTGTATACAGTTTATATCTGTTGCATACAAACTACTTGCATGGCTTTGTGAACAGATCGTCCGATCTCAATTAATCCAAAGTCTATATACATTGCTGAAAATACAATTTTTTTTTTTTTTTTCAAAAAGTGAGATTGCTTGAATCTGGGGTTGGTTTTTCAATTGTGTGCTTTGAAGCTGCAGTTTCTCAGTATGCTGATATCGCATATATAAGGACGTATGAGCAGATTGAGCAGAGCATCTCGAGATGAAAAATTTGAGAATAAGTTTTAAACACTTGAATGGTTGGCTTTCGCTAGGCTTTTGTTCAGAATGTGAATATCACCACCTTTTGTTTGATGTCAATGTACTCCGTATGTGTAGTTAGTAAATAGACACTTGATATCTTGTTTTGAATTGCTGAAGATCATGTTTCTGCTTGTTTCATGACAATCTTCTATTTCTTCTCCCTTCCCTTGTTGCATTGTTTCATTCTATGTTTCACATCTAGTTTAGTTATCCACTAGGAATAACCTCATCAGCATTGCTAAGAAGTGTATAGTTCTACAGCTCAGAACAAGATTAGGCAATTATCAATTTGTTTGAGAAACCAAGAGAAGTTCCCCATAGGAGGTTTCTTGTGATTCTTTTTGTCAAACTTGACCTTTCCTAGATGTCATCTTAGTTATAATTCCATTGCTTACTTGTTTCTGAGACTTGTCATCCCAGCAGTCCTTGCTCGCCTTTTTCAACAATCACTCCCTCCTCTCGTCCAGTTGCCTGCGTCTGGGAGACTAGGACTGGGGAACTGTCGCATAAGGTCCTCGTTTCGCAGAGCTTTACCTTTTGAATCCGGCACACAAAGGAGACGAGGTTCAGACTCGTACCAGAGAGCTCCCACGGGCCTTGCTACCTTTTCCGTGAAGCTACATGAAGTTATGCAGTGTCAAAATCGTTATTCGGAGTAAAAAATAAATAAAGGAATTCCCAAACTTGGTCACTTCATCATCTTCGGAATGCACGTGTTAAGGTTGGGTTTGGGACTGTATAAATGTAAATGTTGTTCAATGTCCGTTGGTAGATATCTGATATGCACGTACATAATGCAGCAAGTATTAGACATTATAGAAAACTCCCGTATTGGCATTCGCTTTCTTGTTCTGACTCAAAAGGGGCATTCAACCCGGAGCCGAATATTTTATAAAAAGTAAAAATCGAATTCTTTCAAAATGTAGAACAGAATAAAGGACTGAAAATGATAAGGTGGAGCCAAAAAGCTCCAAAATCAAAAGATCATAGGTAGATTGAAAAAAATATGGCAAGATGCGACAGAGACCATTATTCATCTTCGTAGTTTAGGCATGAGAACCCGGTGGGCGTGATTGCCTCGAGTTAGGTGAGCGTTCAGCTGCTGAAGGCCTTTTGCGATTTTTGTTGCCGTCTTCATCCTCATCGTCACTATCTGTGCTCTGTTCGCTGCGCCCATACCGACGACCATCACGCCGATCTCTTTCTCTACGGCTCGTTCGATGGTATTGTGCTTCGTTTTTCATTAGTTGTTTGTTTCAAGATTTTCGCCACGATTGATGCACTTACAGCGAATCTCTGCGGTCCTAACCGCGTATGCTTGTATCTCGTCTTTAGTCAGAACTCTGAGCACTATTACAAAATCGGATCGTACTTCGAATCGTTCATTGCCTTCCAACGCGGCAGGGTTTACGTATTCTCGGCTTATTTTCGTCCAACGTGCTCCAGGGGGGACGCCCCTCTTATTCGAGTCTTTCAATGGCGCGACGCCTTCTCTGACTGTGTTGTGGTCTTCGGGAAATTTCTCCGTCGGTGGCTTAAGGATTCCTTTCGGAGCCTGTAACCCTGGATCCCCGCCCTGCTTGATTTCTGGAGACCCCTTTTGGGATACAAGGGGAGACCTTCCTGGCTTTTGATGATCAAAATCATCTTTCTCTCTCTCATTATGGCGGGGTTCAAGTCGAGCTGCAGGCTTCGCGTTCGTGGCGTCTTCCTTTGGATGCCGCGAGCTTCTGCGATAACGTCGCCTTGCGCTTTCGTCTGACTCCGACTCCTCAAAATCGCTGCTAGAGGTATCTCTTGACGCCCTTTGTTTCCGGGCTTTATGGCGCTCTTTCCGTGGATCAAGGTCTCGCTTGACATGCCTTTCGCGCGGCTCTTTGGAGTAGCCTCTAGCGGGCCCAGCGGTGGCAAGACCGCCATGCACCATACGCGCAGATTCCGAATCGCTTCGATCTGCCTTCCGGTCATTTGCAGCACGATAACTGAAGGAATCATGTTTGGAGTCACGGGGACTGTGCGGAAGACGGTCATCGACCACGATGACGTCGTCCTCCTCTCGATGAATCCGATACCCCCGTCCATCTCTCAGACTATCATGGTCGTCTCGATGTGAGGTATTGTCCCTTCCCTGGTGAAGGGATATAGGAGCTCGGCGGGATCCATATTTACGATGTTCTGAGATATGAGAGGCTTCGCTCCCGCTAACGTGATTGTGATCTCTAGGGTAATCGTCCCTCCAGTGCCTATCACGTCCTTTCGAAGGTGCTGGCCGAATCTCATGGATGGGCTCTCGTCGTAATTGGGGTAAATATCCTTCCAGCCCGGTTAGGCTGACAGGCCGAGGTTTTGGGGCTTGACCAACCCGGCGGCGTGCACGCATTGCAGAATCGCCAAGAAACTCCTCCTTCAGGTTGGTATATGAATATGCGCCATTGACGTCAATGTCGTGGGGCCTTGGGTTTGCGGCAGGCACAGGATACACTCTCTGCGAGCGACCTCCGGTTGTAAGATATCCACCGCGCTCATTGTGGGCTAGAACCAAGCGACCACCTTCTGTGTTAGGGCTAAACGTTCGTCGTCTGGGCCGGGATGATGCTGGCGAGAGGTAACGATCCGAGTCGTCGTTTGTGTAGTATCCAGGATGCCTCGAAGGCTTCGACCGTTCGTAGTCCGATGTGATAATAGGCCGATTTGTAGTTGAGGGAAGAACAAGACTCAACGGCCGTCCGCTTTCCTGGGAAGTCTTGCTTCGAGGACGGAGGGCGTAGTTGGTGGTGGGTGCAGAACCGTGCCCGGGAACACGGTATGGATCAAACAGGTGAGTTTCGGCTGGCCTTCTTAGTTCGTACTGCCCTCTGTGGGATGGACTAAATGTTCCATCATGGTGAGCTGCCGGCCGTATTTCTTGGAGGGTCGCGTCTTGTAGAAACATAACGTTTCCGGTCGAATTCTCGGACTCAACGACGATTCTGGGGTCCGATATTGGCATACGGTATCGTGGACTAGCCATGGCGGTTAAGGAATCGAAGGGAGGCAGTGTATGGGGGGTCCAATTGGGGAGGATATTCAAGGTCTTTCGTCCGAACTATGAGTCAAAAAGCACCTTGGCCCGAGATTGTTTCACAGAACAAGGAACAGGCGCAACGAGGGTTGCAGATACAATGTAGCAACCTATGCCCCACAACGCCTCAATGAGCAGAGCCTTGTATCACCTGAGAGATCTTAAAGTCTCTTTTTTCTTTCTTTTTTCTTTTCCCAACTTGTACAGTATCTAGATGGGTCGAGACCTCGTGGAAACAGGACTGGTAAGGGGGAGTGATCGAGCGGCCGAACTGGGGACGGATGCAGATATAATTTGAAACCGGGTACTGGATGGCAGGAGGAGGGCAGGAAGAAGAAAAGCCAGAGCAGAAGATATCGTGCGACGACGACGGTTGGGTTGTGTTGAGAAATCAAACCACAGTGTGGGCTGGCGGGATGGAGTTGATTTGGGGGTTTGTTTAGTTAACTAGTTAGTTAGGGCTTTGGAGGTGGAGGGGCGGTGGATTCTTGAGGATGCGGCTCGAGCCAGATGGAGAAACTCTGTTCACAACACGACAAACACAGTCATCGAGCGGAAGTTCGACGAAGGACAACGGCGGTGAGACGGAAGCTTTGTGGTGGGCGCTAGTTAGGTTGGTGGAAAAAAGAGACGAGCCCGTCGATTAAATCCTTCCCTTAGCTTAGAGGAAGAAAGCTGCCGACTCAATTAGTTTAGTTACGCAACGATGACGGTTGGTGAAGCGTGAGTTCAGTTAAAAACGCGATTCTTTTTTTTTTTTTTTTTGTCTGGAAAAAGCGCCGATCTCAAGCTAAAACAAAGCAATTCAAGGATAAGGTCCTTCTTCCGCTGCCGCCACGGACGTTCCCTCCGTCAACCAATGCTTCGTCAACCAATGCTTCGTCGACCGCCTCCATCGTGAATGCCTTTTCCCGCGATTGGTGGTGAAGCTTGGGCTCCCTGTTCTGACTCAGACTAGGGGCCTTTCTCCCTTTTTATTTTCCCCGCCTCTCCAGAAAAGGACCTGCTACTACTCCGTAGTCCAAAGGGAGAAGAGATTGGAAAGAACCCACAAAAGCTGGTGGCTTTTCGGGCCGCAATCGATCAAGCAGGTGATCCTGCAGCAGCATACAACCCATTGAAAGCATCAGTCATAACTAGATGATGGCTTCGTCTCTAGTTATGACTTCGTCCAATGGATACCCCCCCCCCAAAATCAAGGCTGCTTGATCGTCACCAGCTATGTAATGACACCGTGAGAAATGAGGCTACGTTCTCCGTATAACTGGTAAGTTAAGTGGCTTTTTACGGAGTACATCTTTTAGCAAGGCGCGCCAATGCCAACCCAGAGAAAAGCATCCTTCGCAGCCTCATTTGCGGAGACAGGCTAGAAAACCGGGTCTGGCAGGCAGGACAGGGAAGTAAGTTGCGTCAATTGGCAATGCCTGCTCCAGGAGTATACATACACTGTGCTTGGCTGATTGCCTCGATTGGGTTGCGGGAGCTAAGAAATTGCTGCATGAACTTGGGACTTGGGGGTCAGTAGTTAACATGTCCAAACAAAACATCAAGAGAACCCTCTACCTAACTACTTCTATGGTACGGTAGAAAGCTTGTGCTGATGGGGAAGCGGGAACAAGAACCACAGGACAAAGAACCATCCGCTATCCAAAGAAAGGAAAAAGGGAAGACAACCGAATCCCTGGGTCATACCCGACATATGTCGCTCGTACCCCATCGGTTCCATCTCCGCGGCGCCCAACTGGAACGGGGGATATCATAATCTTTTCTGTAAACCTGTTCACAAGCTGTTAACATATTAAGCCTAGTTTTTCTGTCTGGCCACCTTGCAACCAACAGCGCTTAATTAGCAACATCATACTGCTTTGTCCTGTTGTGCTTTGAGATAGATTGAGAAGGCTTTATCTACATGAAAAAAGGGAAAAATTGAGGTATCGCGAGTTTGCCTGGATGCTTGATGTTGACGAGCTGCATTTCTTTTAGTCAGAGTAGTTAACTACCGAGGTTGATTTAACTAAGGACAAGCCCGGAGCTTGGCACCCAGTAGTTAACTAACTTTAGTTAGCCAGCTGACGTAACTAACTAGTTAGTTAACTAAGCGACAAAGATTTCCCCTCTTCAGATCCATCTTTCTTCCCGACCGACCTGAAAGCCCCCCCAAAAACACAGAATGCTATCATCATTTTCTCGCGCAGCACCTGTTGGTCATCGCTGGACAGCCCAGGCAACAGTTATCATAACTTTTTCTACTCCGTCGCTTCACTGAACAAGTCAAAGCGTGGCGTGCTATGGCGGAGGCGGGAAATCCGCCCGATGGGGTCTCCCCTTCACAAGGCTCTGTTTCGCTCGCTGAGAAAACTCTTAACTACCGCGAAGATACCGACCCATTGCCTCTTTAGCCGCGACGAAATACTCAGCCTTCGCCGGCATGAACGGCGAACCCGTCGCGTCTCCCCTGGGATTGTGCCTGAAAAGCCTAAGTGTTTTTCGGTCTTTGTGGACTCTGCAGAGCCCTAAACTTCGTAAATATGCTAACAAATCTCACTATCCCAAGAAGCTTATCAATTCGGTATGGACGCGTCTATACTCTGCAGCCCTACCCTCTGTTGGTCCTGTGACTCTGGTCCAGGAACTCTGACGCCCTGAGACAAGCGCCCAGGGGTTATCATCGTCATCCTTCAGAAGACAAACGCTTGGGCTCTACCTAGCTTTGTCGCCAGGCAGACTTTGCATACCATCCCTTCCCTCTTTCATCTAGCAAGATTGCGTTCGAATCGTTCCCGCATCGTGCCCTTCCCTCTACTCCCCGTGCGATTTACGTATCCATTTTTCCGCAGTTCGTCTGTTCCTTTCAAGATGAAGGAAAAAGGGGTCCATTTATTTTCGGCTGCCTTCTTGCCTTATATTATTTTCAGCTCATCTCTCCTGTCGATCAGCATCGTTATTCAGCAGCTTCACCCTTATCATATTAGGCTTCCTCTTGTTCCTATCGAAACGGTAGGCTGATTACTATTTTCAAACTCGCGTCTGCCCTATCTGGCAGCGCGAGTGTGGCCTTACTTTCTCCTTTCGATTTGGACCCCATCCTACATCATAGATAAATACCACAATTGTTTTCCTTCGACGTCGTCAAAATGTTACGCATTCTCTTCATATCTCGATTCATTGACTCCTGCTTCAAAAACTGCTTCATATTGAGTTGTGCTTGTTGATAATCGCTTGACAAGTCTCATTCCCCCTACCTTTCCACGATTCCCATGAGATCGTTGATGCCTACTCACATCATGAACGACACACCTCTGTTTACTCTCAGGATGAAAGCAGAATCACCCGACTGTGCTAATCCTGGGAACGTGTTGTGTGATGGACGAATGAGTTCTAGAGCCGAACGACTGGTATCCCAATCATATTCATCAAAGCCTTCGACCAATTCCAAATTGTTATCAGCAATGTCTGACTCTGAGTTTCTGTCCTTGCTACCGAAAACACTTGATTGCATCTCCTCACAAAAGGACTATTGTTATACCATTATGAGATGCAATGTTCAATACTTCCCACACCAATCTGCCCGACCGTCGATGCGCGGCTGGTGGGTGTGCTGTCACCCCGAAAAACATCTCAACAACCCGACCCTGGCTCCCGATTGTTGTTCGACATGCAATCATTATAAATGCTCCCAGTGCAGGGTCTACTCTTAACTTCTACCCCTCCTGCGATTTCGACTCGATGTTTGCCTCGACCTCCATGTCTACATTGAAGCATGACGACGAACGCCCTTTGACAAGTCGTATTCTGTAAAACAATTCGAGGCTCCTGTAGCCGTGTGGCTTTTCTTGGTCCGCCAAGGACTACCCTTGGCTTTTGTGTTTGCATTCTGCCTTGCTACCCATTTCCGGAGCAATTATAAAAGCTTGAAACCCTTTGCTTTATGTGATGAAAACACTGTTCTTTAGTTTATTCAGATATGGCCTGGTGCCATCGTACTTCGTTATCTTGCAGAGCCATGCGTTTTGGCAAGATTATCATTTATCTGTTTATATCAATGGCCACCCTGGTGGACAGTTGGATTTTTTATTTTCATGTCTGTTGTTGGAATCTTCTCCCAGGTATTATTTTGTGTCTCCTGTTATCACCATTCGACATATCTTTTTTCATTTTTTCCGGTTTTTGTTTTGTTGATTTGAATCAAAAATAGGCTTCTTGCTCTTGATGGAAGCGTCTCTACAAGTTGAATTCCAGCTCTAGACTTCTATAGGGAGAATAGGCATATCTTATTTACACTTTTTATATAGAAGAAATTGCTTTCTCGGTTGGATGAAAACTATAATTCTAAATCGTTGATATTATAAACTAGGGCAGTACCTGCTCGCTACGCTCGCTAGCTAATGATTAGTTGAGTAGAACAACATTCATTGAGCAATTGAGCTTCAATATAGATGCTAGATAAGTTAACAATAGAATTGTTGAATCCCCTGTTGGATCCTCCATCAAATTCCCTGTTGGATCCTTCATCAAGTCCCTGATGCAGTTAAAGGATTGTGTGTAAAGAGTAGGGTATAAAGGAATCAGGATAGCGCGTGAATCGCCCACTGAATTCTCCATCAAATTCTTCATCAAGTCCCCCCTTCAATCCTCTGTTGAATCCCCCATTGAATCCCCCATTGAATCCCCTATTATGTAAAGATTAGTGAGTAAAGAATAGTGCGTAAAGAATAGTGCGTAAAGAATAGTGCGTAAAGAATAGTGCGTAAAGAATAGTGCGTAAAGAATAGTGCGTAAAGAATAGTGCGTAAAGAATAGTGCGTAAAGAATAGTGCGTAAAGAATAGTGCGTAAAGAATAGTGCGTAAAGAATAGTGCGTAAAGAATAGTGCGTAAAGAATAGTGCGTAAAGAATAGTGCGTAAAGAATAGTGCGTAAAGAATAGTGCGTAAAGAATAGTGCGTAAAGAATAGTGCGTAAAGAATAGTGCGTAAAGAATAGTGCGTAAAGAATAGTGCGTAAAGAATAGTGCGTAAAGAATAGTGCGTAAAGAATAGTGCGTAAAGAATAGTGCGTAAAGAATAGTGCGTAAAGAATAGTGCGTAAAGAATAGTGCGTAAAGAATAGTGCGTAAAGAATAGTGCGTAAAGAATAGTGCGTAAAGAATAGTGCGTAAAGAATAGTGCGTAAAGAATAGTGCGTAAAGAATAGTGCGTAAAGGATTGTGCATAAAGGATATCACTTGAATCCTCTGTTGAATCTGTAAAGGGTAAGATAAAGAATAAGCACATAAAGGATTGTGTGGTGATATTTCATAAAAATGATGTGGAAATAGCTGCAAGAGAGGTCACATGACTTCAGTGCTGTGTCAATGCTATTCTCATAGTAAAGCAGAAGAGGAAGAGGATGTGGATGGGAGTTCCTTGACCCTGCTCATAACTCTGGAAGCTCTGCACTCCACATAAATGCAAAAGTACATACATGTTTCCCCTTCTTCATTTCCAACCTACCACCAAGGAAACACAAGGTGTCTATAGTACAAGATGCACCATACCAACAAAAAGCTGACAAGTTCTAACTTGACCTCAAGCCTTCTTAGTAGTCTTCATAAAATCCAAGCTAGAATTGCGCCACAAGCACAAAAAACATCGCTCCCCAGGACAACCATAATCAATCCAAAAGAGAGGTCATCGTAAAGAAGAAAGAATACCGAAATAGAGCTTCACAAAGGAGAAGGGTATCGTCTGAGTATCTATGTCGTGATAGATAGATAAATATATATATATATAAATGTCGGAATACGACCAGTTGCCTGGGTGTTATTTTGAGCTATCCAGACCCGCCTCCTTTTTTAACCTCTGGACCACAGGACCAAGCGCGTAGGCACTCTCCTGAGCGCTGTGGCTTGAGCAAGGAGAATATCTGAGCGGCAGCAGCCAATCAAACAAACTATAGCCCAAGACCTCTTTTAGATTAGATAGGGGGCTGCCCAAGTCGAATGGGTTTTCTCCCGGTTTCGTGGAGAGGATAGCAAATTCGCGCTTTGGAGTAGTGGAAGTAGTTATTGTGGATGAGCTTGAAGACGAACGTATAGGTATGCTTGGGTATATGACAATAGGTAGGGGGGTTTCGCGGTGGGATTGGGTTTTGTAAAAGTCCTTTGGGCGGGGAATTAGAATTGCTAACGTCCAGACTTTCGAATGACGGGTGAGACTTTCGATGGTCGAGGAGTTTAGCCATGCAAGATGCAGTGAGCTGACTAGCATTCCAAAGGAAAATAGGAAAAATAAACCGGATCTAATCTCAGATGTTAGCAACTTTTGTGCTGGGGACGGGGGAATGTTAATTACAATGCCAAAGCGACAATCAATTGCACTCCCGTGTATCTAGACTGTTTGATAGCCCTAAATTAGCCAACATTCTGCCTTCCTTGGCAAATATTGCTGAAACAAGGAAGGGAAGACCGGAATATAGGGTCACGAACATTTCTTCGATCCTCAGCGACAAAAATGGAAAGCACTACAACGTTGAATGCCGTAAACAAGAAGGCGTAGAATAAGAACTGTATGAAGAATTTGAACGAGCTTTCGCTGATAACGCCACCCACCCTGGGAGGTGTTAGTATTTAGGCGGAGCAATCTGCAACTCAAATAATGAGGTACTCACCATGGACAAAAATGATCGAGTTTTCTCGTGCAGCGATCGACCTCACTGCAGTGGTGTGCTCTATCCGTTTTCCATTGGCAACAGGTCGAGCACCACGGAGGCCTCCCGTCTTGTTCGCAGACAAATACGTCTTTGCAATAAAACGCTTCAAGCCCGTAGGCATCGATAGGATACGGGCCATTTTCAGCCTTCGCGCTGCCTGGAGAGAGTATTCTGGGCTTGTCTTGCCTTCTTTTCCGGTTAGACTTTCCCTCAATTTTTTTTGTATGTGACCCAGTCCATTGATTCCCGCGCGGAAGAAACCCGGGATTCCATAGGATCGTAGAGACAACTCGGAGGTAAGATACGACCAGGATAAGCAGTAGAAGGTAGAACACGACCAACAGCCCAGCTGCGAGGCCCTTTCGGGAGTGCGGCGCTCCATAATGGTGCGGAGGACTGATAAGATAATCAACTGCGGCAAGGTCAGTATTATTGCGACCTTGAACGTTGAAAGTAAAACTCACTGCATAACGGCCCTGTAAAAACATAGCTTCCATACGCAAGAATACCACCAAGGACCACTGGAATTACTCGCGCAGCAACGAGATTCACTCTCTTATCTGAGGACATTGCCCCTGTGGTTCCTCCGTACGGGCTACCGATACATCATAGCGTTGAATGATAAGCAATGCACTTGGTTAATGGAGGATTTGATGCTGAAGCATCGGCTGGGTTTCCCATGGGCCAGATAACTGGTCATGTGATCCAGCTGAATAAGCATTTACAATGACATCATAAAATTTTGACTTGGTCAAGGAATTAGTTAGTAACTAAACTCTCCAGTTAATTGAGTCCGCGCGAAACGCTTGAGCGCAAAACGCCAAGGAATGGAATAACAACCTTCTTGAGAGAACCTCGAACGAGTTTGCTGACTTGCCCATCTTGAAACATTTTTGCAACACCATCTGCAATCAAATTCAATCACCTTTGACAAGGTCTCATCACCGAATCTCACATTTTGTCACAATCATTTGCCATCTTCTTAGATACTTGCACCACCTCAACTGATTCTTGACATTCTGCTGGCATTCTGACCTCCGTTCTTCTTCTCAAATGTGGTTGGGGATCAGTTAACCAACTACCCATTTGTGTTGGTGTGTCGATCTGCGGGGTAGTTAAGTTAGTGTACGAAGTAGTTAGATAGGTAAGGTGCTCTGCACACCCCCTCTTTTACTCAAGGGCTGACTATTCCTCTCTACTCTGTCCTCAGGGAATACCTAGTTAACTTTGAGATGAACCCCCAGGAAATACGGATTTGGCCCACAGGCTCTGCACCTTGTCACACTTTCAGCCTGTTCTCGTGTTGATGCCTTGCGGCTCAAAGAGCCTCATGAAACCGATATTAAGACCAGTCGAAGCCCTACCTGCTCAATCAGTTGCCCCGAAATCGTCTTTATTTTTCCCCTCTAACAAATACATCTGTATCCATTTCCTTGTGGTACCGTGTCTTTCAGCTTTAAATGGACAAGTCTGACTCAGAGCCCTACCCACGTGAATCGTCTGTGGGATCCAGCCGCCGGTCAAGGCAGAAAGGCCAAGATGCTCGCTACTGGATGCAATTCAGCTGTTGCTGATGGTTGACGTTCCCGCTCTCCTCCAGGTTTTTTAATTTTCGACCGCCGGGTTATCCTTTGCCCTACAATCATGACCGTCCTGGAACTGGCGGCAGTTATTTTTCCGATGTGGCTATGCGACCAAGCGGTTTCTAGTATAGTACCTTGGCCCTATCATCGCACTAAGCTGAACAGAAGAAGGCAAGGCAACAATCAACAGCAGCAGCCACTAACGGAAATTTTCTCAAGCATGCCTAAACAAACAATGCCTTGTTTAATCTTCAAGGATTTGGTGCGTGATCATTGCACATCACTGTCGCGAATTTACATGACCTCTTTTCTAGATTTAAGGTTGAATCACCATCAAACGTCCGGATTTTAGTCCCCTTCGGATCGCAATGGCCTTTCCATATGTCACTTGCAGTTGTGTTCATACAAAAATACTGGTCTTGGCTTGTTTTCCTTCAAGCAAGTCATACAACTTTGTCTATTGCCGCATATCAGACTTATTGAATGGATCCAAGTCTTTTATTTCGCTGTGGATCCATACCTCTGAGTTCATTCCTTTTGTTTGGATGACCTGATTTGTGCAAAGTTTCAGAGTACCTGCCTCTGCTCTCATCCCTCTGTCCTGAATTCTCTTCTTCTGGCCATCATGTCCAAAGTAAGTGATCATGTCTTTCCTGGTTTCAAATTCTCTAACCGTCCGTAGTATGATTACTATGGGCCAGATCAACGGCAACGAAATGCTCGACTTCGTGCTGGAATGACACCGTCTAAGTCGCCTGTCTACTTTTTCTACCCACCTGATAGGCACGGTCGGCGGCCAAGTGAGCATACCATGTTGCAATATGTGTCTCCAGCCGACAGGAATCACCAAGAAGCGTTGCGTGCAGAGCAGTTTCGTCAATTTGAGGAGCATTCCCGTTTTGCGAGGGCGCATCAAAATCCCTCGATATCTGACAAGCACGGCCAATCCAGCAATGGATATCCTGACAATCTCAATAATATGAATAATGAGCAACCTTCTACGCCGAGCAACGTTCGCCCGCCGCGAAAGCGTTTTACATGTGTTTGGTTTTGTTGCCAGAATTGTCCTCTTTCGGGACCGTATTCGTCTCTGCATCCGCAATGCGTCGGTTGCAATACCCCAAAATGTCCCGACTGCATCGAACAAATAGTGTCAGTGCATGAGCAATTATTCTTGCCTTAACATTTCGAGCACATTGCTGATGTTGATGATAATGCATCAATTTTTCGTTCCATTTTAAATAGTGACGCGTTTGTGATGTTTGCTCTTTTTCAAGCTGCTTTGATGATCCGTCTTTTTCAATTTTAAATACCATTTCGGATTGTCTTTCGTATAGTATTTGCCTAGATTCTAGGCAATTTCCATTTTAGAGCCACAGTTCAATTTTTTTATTCTCGCATTTTCAAGTGGCCATAAAATATGGAAACTGGAAATTTGATTCAAGTCCTTTCTGGCCTGATTCGCTTTTTCGAGTTTTCTAAGATTATGGGCCATTTGGATATCAAATGCCCAGTTGCAATTAGCAGTTTTTGTGTAAAATTGCAATTTGGTACCATGTCATTAATTTTAATTATTCCGGACGAAATTGAGTCCATTAGACAGTGGAATTTTTGTGTTTCTGTTGCCTGAAAATCAGGAATCACAGGAAGATAAACCGAGCCTAAAGACATGATTTGTGTCGTCTTTCAAGTCCTGGGAGCCTAACGAAAAGGCGGACCTCGCCAAGCGGGGCGCTCCCAGAAGAGGAACCGGAACCTCGTTTTGCAGCCTTGGGACAATTCATATTAAGAATGTGGCCTAGTAAGGCCACCGAAATTCTTAGCGCCCCGCTTCAGGTTCGGCAGGCGATGACTGCGCGGGTTAGGGGACCCACTCCAACAGTTGAGTCAAAGCTACGACAACAACGGGCTCGGTATATTGGATTCTTACTTTTTGTACGATCGACACCGGGGTCGATGCTTGTTATTCGTTTTTTTAGGGCTGCCGACCGAGGAGCGCCAAGCTGGGCGATGACAAAGGCTTTTTCATGGCAGGCACCTAGGCACTTTAGCGCCTGTTTGCCCGTTCAGCGCTCTATGGGTCCCTTCTTACCAGCTGACTTTGATCGGGGCGATGCTTACAAGTCCGAACGGCCGTTATCCACCTTTTCTCCAGGCATTCATGGTTTGTAGTCTTATCTATTTTGTATTTAAGCCTGTCGCGACCTCAGGTTTGAATCTCCCAATTCCAGTCCAAAGCCCATCTACTTATGATATACCTGAAAAGACTAGACTTTTCAAATTCAATAATCAGTTCTTTTCCATCTGAACGTCAACTACTGCCCACAAAGCCAACTCTTCTCGTCGCCTGCCAAATAAAATCTAGACTTATGCCGTACGCCACACATTGGTTTTGTTGCCGCTGCAACAACGGCCCTATGAGGCTCGACCTCTATCCTGCCTGCATCGAGTGCCAACATCGCGGCGCAAAATCAAGTTGCTGCCGACACCAAAGTCTTAAAGACCGGGGTAGCTACGGTCACGCAGCAGAAATGGCAACATACACAGTCTGTCAAGCAGATTTCGACTACCCTCCAATAATACCAGGACCACAGCTCAGTCAAAGGAGCAATGACCGATCACACTTCCGCACAACTGCAACAGACATCTATGTATGTTGCAGATGCGGCGATGGACCCAAAGTTTACCAGAACCAGCCCCGATGCGTTGTTTGCATGCATGATGCTTGCTCTGCTTGCAGACGTGTCAAATAAAACCGACAAGAGCCAGCTTGAAGGTAAGAACGTCTTCTGTCAATCCTGCACCCGCTTGCAGCTTGCTAAACTTTATTTCCCCTGCTTCCAGTGACCGATTCACAATTGCATCCACATTTTAATTTGGGATGTTCGACGTGTACATTATGATTTCGAACGAGACCTTTTTTCTTTTGATGAGCGTTTAGCGATATGACGGTGAAATGACAGGATTTTCAATGCATAGTATAAGGGAATACTCATAGAGGGTCTCAGCGATGATTTGCTTTGTCAATTGACATATTAGCGGTGGAATTGGCTATTAATCTGACTTGTTGTTTGGTTGTTTGGTAGAGAGGTTTTGCATCACCATATGATTTGAATTGGTTTATTTTTAATTAATTTTTTTGGGGGGTTTTTTTTTTTCTTCCATTGTTGCCTGGCAATTAGCATTTTGGGGTAATAATAGAAATGACAATGAATAAAACTATCAACGTTTGTCAGCCTTAACCTTCTGAGATTGAGAAAAGCATGAAGTTGATGTTAGATTAGGCACTTTTCAGCCTCCTTAAAACTGCCTTGCTCGAGGCCCCATAGCGCTAGGCTAGTTTGGGAACTCCCCTTCCCCAGAAACACGCTTGAGCCGCATTAGTTACATAAGCTTGCTAGCCATGATTCCTCCTGCAGCATCGGGCTGGTTCAGAAGAATCCAGACCTATGTTCTCACAAAGAATGCAAAAGACTGGGAAAGAATTTGAAAATCGAGTTCGTTGCCTTGCCAGTCACAGAATCAGCAGAGAGTTGCCTAGAGCTTAGCGGCGACTATCTCCGAGAAAAGGTTGCCTTGTCTTCGAAAATAAAAACAAACTTTGACCAACAGGGTTCCACTCTTACTCAAATCATGCATGACGTCTCCAAGCGCGGCAGTTAATTGGAGTTTTTGAATAACAATTCGTTCGAGTCACTGAAGAATATCCCAGCTCAGCAGGGAATGTTATGTCCTGTTGCTGCATGCTTGCTTCTTAGATTTGAGTCACTTTTCAACTTTTCTGCGAAGTTCAAACCTCGCGACAAACCTCCAATTGCTGCATGTCTTATGTAACTTCAAACTAGTCATCATAACTATGTACAAATATAGCATACTTCGTACCTAGTTCCCGTTGCTGGTTGGCGGTGCTACAGAAGGTTTTTGAACCCCGCATGGATGCGGTCAGTCAGGGTCCACTTGATGACTAGTTAAAAGAAACGACAACCACGGCATCGCAGGTTACCCCGGAGATGTGTATGGGACTGGGCATCGTGCTGCTTGAATCAAGTCGTGGTCTCTCAGATTGATTTGGAGTAACCGCTTTAACCGTGACTGATAAGAGTCGGTAACTATGTGTTATCCTCCCGTGTCGCCTTGAAACCCGGCCACAGTCCACTCGCGCTCCCCGGGAAGGCGGAATAAGTTTAGCCCAGCGTTAATTCTAGCCCTCCGCGGCCCCAAAAGGATTTTTAACTCCCACCAATGGCAAGGGGTGAATTCGAGGTGACTCAGGACACGATAGTGGGCTCGCTTTCCCCTTCATTGGTAGCCCGAATCCCCGATCTATTCTGGGCATGAAACTTTTCGTTTCCCATTATGGAAAAAGGCATGAAGGTGAATTTACAATATTCTTTTTTTTTTCCCGCATAAGTTAACTTAGACACTGAGTTGAAGGCGTCAAGGCTTAGCCGGTCGCCTCTCAAGCCACATGTTTTTTGCTTCCCCCGCATGCGCGACTGTTTCGCAAACCAGAAGATCCGCAAAAGGTCCACTCCCCTGGCAGAAGCTTGGCTTGTCTTGGCCTGGCGTGCGCTCCGCATTTCTTGGCAGAAACCACCGCCCAGACCTCGGGGGAGAAGATGGCAGTGCAACCGCCAAAGAGAGCCGGCCATCGCTTTACTTCTTTCTTCAGAAAGTAAAAAAAAAAAAAAAAAAAAAAAAAAAAAAAAAAAAAAAAAAAAAAAAAAAAAAAAAAAAAAAAAAAAAAAAAAAAAAAAAAAAAAAAAAAAAAAAAAAAAAAAAAAAAAAAAAAAAAAAAAAAAAAAAAAAAAAAAAAAAAAAAAAAAAAAAAAAAAAAAAAAAAAAAAAAAAAAAAAAAAAAAAAAAAAAAAAAAAAAAAAAAAAAAAAAAAAAAAAAAAAAAAAAAAAAAAAAAAAAAAAAAAAAAAAAAAAAAAAAAAAAAAAAAAAAAAAAAAAAAAAAAAAAAAAAAAAAAAAAAAAAAAAAAAAAAAAAAAAAAAAAAAAAAAAAAAAAAAAAAAAAAAAAAAAAAAAAAAAAAAAAAAAAAAAAAAAAAAAAAAAAAAAAAAAAAAAAAAAAAAAAAAAAAAAAAAAAAAAAAAAAAAAAAAAAAAAAAAAAAAAAAAAAAAAAAAAAAAAAAAAAAAAAAAAAAAAAAAAAAAAAAAAAAAAAAAAAAAAAAAAAAAAAAAAAAAAAAAAAAAAAAAAAAAAAAAAAAAAAAAAAAAAAAAAAAAAAAAAAAAAAAAAAAAAAAAAAAAAAAAAAAAAAAAAAAAAAAAAAAAAAAAAAAAAAAAAAAAAAAAAAAAAAAAAAAAAAAAAAAAAAAAAAAAAAAAAAAAAAAAAAAAAAAAAAAAAAAAAAAAAAAAAAAAAAAAAAAAAAAAAAAAAAAAAAAAAAAAAAAAAAAAAAAAAAAAAAAAAAAAAAAAAAAAAAAAAAAAAAAAAAAAAAAAAAAAAAAAAAAAAAAAAAAAAAAAAAAAAAAAAAAAAAAAAAAAAAAAAAAAAAAAAAAAAAAAAAAAAAAAAAAAAAAAAAAAAAAAAAAAAAAAAAAAAAAAAAAAAAAAAAAAAAAAAAAAAAAAAAAAAAAAAAACGCCCAACCCGACCGGTTAATTGAAAAACGCTGATCTCCGGTGCTCTGGGTTTGGGTTTGGAGCGAGGCTATTAGTGTCGCTTTCCCGTTAAAGACATGGCCTGGTGCATTTCCGATTGCGCATTCGTATGGAAAGAGTTCGCTCTGCTAGTAAGCTGGGCAGTGGGCAAGGTTGAAAGACCAACTCGAAAGATAACTTAGGCCCTTACAGCTATTTTTGCGATCTGGCAAGCTGGCATGAAAAAGTTGGAAGCGGGACCTATCTACGAAACGGTCGAATTTCGGAGAATGCTACCTAACTAACTACCGATGTCATTTCTACGAAAACCTCATCTCATATGATCTCCCTGGCAAAGATTACTGGAGCTAAAATACAACATCAGACATCGCAAATGATAATGATAATGAAATTCAGTTACCACGAAGTGAGGCGTTTATGCAAGGAACTGAACTTGAAAATTCCATGAAATCACTCACCAAGAGCAATTCGGGACAATACGGAGTTGATTCGTGGTCGCTTAAGTGGTCACGCACGCATTCCCTAGCTTGAGTAGGAATCGAGTGCTTTTATTGCTCCTTATTGTCCTGTAATGTCCTAGTTCTGCTACTAGCGAATAAGCGTCCTTCCTTTGACTTCGACAGGGCATAATCCGTTGATCCCAGCGATTGTCTGTCGCTAGACGTCTTCTAGAAGGCAATGAGAGGTCTGCGCGCGCGTTAAATCGCTGTTATTTAGCCAATCAGAATATAGACGTTGAATTTCGAATTATCCGATTGATCAAGAGCCAATCGCCAATATCATCTGTGACCCCTTTTTCCGGCACGGCTCAATCGGCACGTCGACCCTGTTCCGATTTTGTTCGAGCTGTTGCAAGTAGTTAACTAGTTACCCTGCTAGTTAGCTTTGATCGATTTCAACTCCCCAACACATGTCAGCTGAGGATTAACTATCCGATAGATCATATAGGCTTGTGACTATGTGTTTTGCGATTCAACGACACAACTCCTTGGAATCGAGCGATAAAATCGCGCACTTGTCGAACCCCGTTTCTAGTCTTACGCGGCTTTTGAGAGGCCCTTTATCTCGGAGATTCGGAAGGTATGGCGGGCACCTCCGACCGGAAAGAGGTTCCCATTCTTCCAATCTAAGGTAAGCTGTAGCTCATGACAGATTTGTGCCTCTTTTGCCAACCCGGCCGACTTCCAACTAACTATGTGCCTGGCCGAAGGGCCCGTATAGCAATTGGACATCTCAATTTTATAATGCCAATGTATGCAATACATGTATTGGCAACAACTTTTTTCGAATGCCAGATTGACGTTAGACAGATTGACCAAGCATTTGGCGATGCCATCATCACCTGATGAGTTAGTAACTAACTTAGTTACTCCTCCCCCGCATTCTCACAGAGATCCCCCGCACCTTAACTATTGGGGGGTTTCCACGGAGTAGCCTGGTTAACTATATGTAACTATGTAAGCAACTGAAGCAGCATAACTATCTAGCTACTAAAACTCGAGTGTGACTGTTGCAGGAAAAAGACAAAAAACAAAGCTCCTAAGTATTACATTGGACGGGTATGCTTTGCCATTCAACAATCAGAAGATGCATAGCTAACTAGTTACATCAACGTCGGCAGCGGGTAACAAAGTCTGATAGTACGCTTCCGCTGTTATCCAGTGCGCGGCCCGCGCACCTTGTTAGAGACACCAAGAAACCGCAGTAGATAAAACATTCAATGGCCACCCCGAATTCATAGTAAATGAGTCCAAAAAATACAAATCATTATATTCTCCTTGGTATAGAAGTAAATATATATAACAGTCGTTCATCAAAATGCATTTACAGCCCGGTTGGCGACCACTCGACATTGCGATCGTTGGCGGTGGTATAGGTGGTTTGGCAGCTGCCATTTCATTACGACGTGCGGGCCACAAAGTTACCATCTATGAACGCGCGGATTATGCCGGCGAAGTGGGCGCTTCAATCTCTTGCGCTGCAAATGGAACACGATGGTTGCATGAGTGGGAAGTCGACATTGCGAAGGGCGACCCCGTCATCTTGCAAAAACTGATCAATCGAGACTGGAAGACGGGAGAGCCTGTCAGTGTTTATGATCTGGCTGATTATGAGCAGAAATGGGGATACGTAAGCATCCAGCGTGGTGGGTGTGTAAGAACATGGAGTCCGAATGTGCTAACGATACCACTCTCAGGTCTATAACATGTTCCATCGCCAGTATATGCATGCGATGTTGATGGATACTGCAGTCGGACACGGAAGGGGAATGCCTGTGAAGCTTGTCCTCAACCATAAGGTCCGCTTGAGGATGTTTTAATGAAAATAACCCCAAAGACTTGCTAATATCACCTTGCGGATTTAGTGCAAAAACTTGGATGTTGACTCTGGTACAATAACGTTTGAAGACAAAACCACTGCTAAACATGAGGTTGTTGTGGGAGCGGATGGAATTGGGTCCTCCGTCCGTAGCCTTATTGGCATACACCCAGAGAAAAAACCAGCTTCCTCGAGCTGTCTGCACGCGAATGTTGATACAGCGACGGCGGTAAAGTTGGGCCTCGTTGACTATTCGAAGAATAGCGCGATCGAATATTGGGGAGGACATCACAACGTCAATAAGATTGTCCTTTCTCCATGCAATAGCGGCAGTCTCCTATCTTATTACTGCTTTTTTCCCCGCGAAAAGGGTGATTATGCCACTCAAAATTGGAACAGCGAGGCAACTGTAGAAGAACTCCTTGCGCCATATCCGGATTTGGATAGCCAGGTTTTGGGTCACCTAAAAATCGGAAAGGAAATTAGACCATGGCGGTTATGGGTGCATGAACCGTATAAGTGGTGGCAGAAGGGCGTGGCGTGCATCATGGGCGATGCTGCGCATCCGGTAAAACAATTTTGCAACTGAGTCAAATTAGATAAATGACTGACGTTCCTGCAGATGATGCCCGATCAAAGCCAAGGGGCTTGCATGGCAATCGAAGATGCCGCTTGCCTAGGTCTCGTTTTCAGCCAGAAGCATTTCAACGGGGATATTCGAGAGGCTCTTGGGATTTACGAAAAAGTCCGCAAACCAAGGGCGACAAAAGTGCAAGCTGCTTCTGCTAGAGCAAGAGAAAATATCCACGAGCGCATTGGTAAGTATCAAATGCGATTATTGCTTTCAAAACAAGGCATAATTTCTAAATTCAATCCAGGTTTCTCCGATAACACGACCAACCCGCTGTACAAAGTAAAAGACGAGCAGAAAAAGCTCACCATCGAGGAGATGAACACGTCAGTCCCCTAAAATGGTTCATAAAAGTTGGATGCTAACTGGCGTTAGTTATGATATGCATAAACACGTCGACGAGGTATTTGCCCAACACAGGAGACTGAGCAATAAACTGTAACTCATAATTAGCTATAATGATCTCGTTTTGTGTATTTTTAATAGTATGAATTTAGCACAATCAGTGTTTACCTTCTCGATCCGCGTTTAGCTCCATTCTCATGTATGTACATACACAGGGATCAACTCTCATATCCAGCGAAGGTTTCAGGAAATCATAACCTTTTTAAAATTGTAGAAGTCTGGCAGACATATTCCGTTGTTTGACTGCGTTTTAAAACATAATAACCTCGCTTTACATCATGTTCTAGGTCAGTGAAATAACGTTGCCATTGACTTTTTAGGTTAAGCATACCTAATGGAGGTAGGCTGAGCGACAAGACCGAGGCTCCATGTCCACCCTTGCATAAACCGTAAAGGCTACCTGTTCAATTATCGCCATACTGCTTTATTCTCCAGTAGGAATGAATGATTCTGTCAAAAACGGAAAGTTATCCCAGACAGGTAAATGCAAGCTATCCCATCCAAGGAAAGACACTCCTTCCAAGTCCTGAGCAGAGGCTTGGAGGGGGAAGGACGAGGTTTCCCAGCCATCAGGGAGCGCTCCAGACGTTTCGGGGCAAAGTGAGGGAAGAGAGAGTGCAGTGTCTTGGTCGACACTAGTAGTGCTACTGGGACTAGTTGTTCCTAGTCGATCATTTTCTGGGGCATTCAAACTGAAAAGGCGGCCAACATAAGAACTCTTATTTCTCCTTGGTTGAGATGCTAACCGTTGTCGCTGCTCAATAACGGCATTTGACAGTAGTGTCAGAATTTCAAGGTAGTGTGCGGCCTGGGCGGATTGAAGGCTGAATATCTCCAGAATATCTTTGGCACCAGCAAAAGCCTCTTCCACTTCAGGCTCTGGTTTATTCTTAGCGAACAGAGAGAAGCCGAGAACCAGAGCTGCAGCAAATACGAGCGCCCTAAAAGTTTCAGCGAATTAGTGCATATTTTTCAACCAACTTGATCATTTGTGCAGCGAGAGCATACTTGATGATGCACATGTTTGCGAGGAGCAAATTGGCTTTGCGAGCGTCTTGACATGTTTGTATAAGATACACAGCGGAATCGACGCAAGTGGACGCTAATATTGCGTGTGATTGGTCTTCTTTAGTGATTGGAGTGAATTGTCCACTTGGTAGATTACCTTGATAAGATCGTACGAGGTAGGTAGTTAGAGTGGATATTAAAAATGGTCGTGTGGCGAGCATCGTTGAGAAGTAATAAAAACAAACAATTTGAATACTGCCAAGCGTATGCTCTTGTTCCTCAGGGCGGTCAAGGTCGGAAGAAGCCCTCCGCATGGTGGCAGGAAGCTCCTTACTCCAACGGTCTAGCTTTTGAAGGAATTGTTCGGCGACAGCCGTAGAAACTGTCTTCTGGCCATATAATTCATTGGTGATTGTATCCATTAAGTCAGTTATTGAATACGAAACTAAGAGGCGAGCGTGCCCCCTGTCACTTGGTTGTGTCTTTGCGATCAAACCGTTTCCTAACCCGGAACGCAATGATAATGTCGCTGATGGTCGCCCGAGGATGGAACTAACAAGCAAATCTAAGACACAAAGACTCATCCAAGTTTTCAGTCTATGTCTCCAGCGGTTTTGTCAGCTATTAGCCCTTGATTCGGATCACCGGCCTTCTATACGCACCTTCTCTGATGATCGATTGGGGAAAGGGACGCATAAGAGTTTTCATGGTGAAGACCAAGAGCAACGGCAGCTCGAGTAGCCACCCCTAGATACATGAAGCCGGCGTTTCGGCGACATGCTCCCAACATGTAAAATGCCATAAGGAGAAAAGCCCAAACTACTTCAAGGTTTGGGTCTTCCAGCATACCCGCAAAGGCGTGCTTCTGCCCGCGAGTAAAAAAGTATTTCTCTTTTTGGGCAACGGTGCTGTCTGCCTTGGGGCATTGTGCTCCAATAGCAAGCATAAGCTCCGCAACGGCTATTCTGGAACTATAAATGGTAGCATCTGCACTGGACGTCTCCTCAAGCAATTGAATAGCGTCGGACGTCGATAAAACATCGATGATCCCACTAGTCTGATGTAGCAAAAGCTTAGGTAAGTGCTGGTTGCATGAACAGACCTTTGACTTACAGCAAGACGGTAAAATCTGATGGATGCTATCTTTTCATCTGGAGTGGCAATGTCTTCGTCATATGATGGTATCTCTGCCGCTATAGAAGCATTTTCTAGCATGCTGTCAATCTTTGGATTGTGAGTAAACCCCGAAGGACCGGTGTATTGAACCACAGTTTCTCGAATGAACTGTAAAAATGACAGAGAAGCAGCGCCGCCGATGTAGACTGGAGTATCAAATATTAAATTTCCAACTTTGATTCTGTCAAAAATTGAATGTAACATACCCCTTTCACCTTTTAGATTCCGCAACATGCGTGGGTTCGTTTTGTGAGGTGCTTCTGGGGAAAATGAGCGCAGGTTGGCGACAGGGGGGTTCGGCATTTGGGCGGATGCTGTTCTGGAGCCTGCGTGACTGGATTGACGGTGCAATTGGGACATTTTACAGGCATGGCCACACCCACGCCGGACACAGTGACTACATGGCACGACACCACTGCATCGTTTCTTGGATGCTCGGCAAGGGGTGCACGCCTGCACTGTTCTTTGGCGCTTGTTGGGATGGACCTTTGGTCGCGGCATAGCAAAGCCAGTTCATCATATCTGCCAGTATAGGATAAGGCTCAACTGTTAGCCGTCAGCCCTTGTCTTGCCAAAAAGGTCGGACAAGATGATGCCGTTGAATGAGAGCGTTCGGCTCTCGAGTGACTAATCAAGGCATTGCACGTGATTCTTTCGATGTCAATGACAATTTCTCCTTCAATATCAACACAAGATTTCATGGTGCAAGGATGTGCAGTTTGGTAGTTAAGTCTACACAAGCTGTCTTCAGGTGAAAGTTAGATGGAGAGGCAGAGAATAACAGAATAAGTTGTGGGTATGTAATATCAATAGCTAATACTACAGACGAGATGGGAAATATGGCAGATTGATGTTTTTGCAGACTTGTCTCTCCCATTGGAACCAAGCAAAGTGAAAATGGCGAATATCTGATCCTCATATGAACTTCTTCTTTTCCACCCTGTTATTCTGCCCATAACAGAAGTCCTTAGTTTCTGGAACAAGCTTCAGAACAGGACGTCAATAATGGCAAGGTTAAATTCCAACGGCGTTCGAGACACGCCTAAAAGTCCACCGACTGCCGTCAAACCCGTCAGGGTATCCGCGCTTTCCACTGACTTCATTTCAAATGGCTCCCATCAGATGTATGAAGCGACATCACTGGATAAGATGTTCTGTTTACTCCGATTAAGCCAAAGTAAAGTTGTGAGGGGAAAAGTGTAAAGCAAAACTCGAGTTCTATTGAAACCCAGAAAGATGCGACAGTCAAGCTCCGCGCCATCGATGCTTGTAAAACGTAAGACGATTTACCCCACCCAGAGCGGGATAAGTAGGTAGTTACGAAAGGATAATTGATGAATATCAGGAGAAGCTGTGGTTGTAGCGAGCTAGATAGTCAATAGTCGATGCGCCGCAAAAAGACTATGCTGATCACTCAAACAATTCGAGTTAGGTAATTGCGAGTCCAGCGATCTCACCTCACCTTGCGTTGTCCTGATATCGGAACAATGCTGGAAAGGAAAAGAGACTACAAACGTGACTCTGGATATTACAGAGCTAGAACTCGGGAAGGATCTTGGAGGAAACGCCTACGATATGCAGCAATTTCCGTGGCGACGGTATTGAAATCCTTCACTTTATCCCGTCGCATGTCGTTGATTATCTGTTTCAGCCCGGTGACATATTCCTCCCGTTCTGTTGGGGATTTGCCCTCTCGCAGGGAACCCATTTCGACCAGGATTTTATCGTCTGTAAGTGTTAATAAAGATGCTATGTCAGTGACTGAGCACCAGCAGAAATGATCAAAGAGGAAGCCTGCGACATATTCACCGGGCGATACAGCATAGAAGGAAAGGCAAAGGCAATGCGAGGAAGCGAAAGATGTCAAACCGATGCAGGTTATCTTTGATGACAAGAACCAAAAAAAAAAAAAAGGTAAAGAGTTGGGGAAACGCAAAAATAAAATTGAGGTATCGGCTCCTTCAACGCACCACTCAAAATGACATCCCGGAAGTGTTGGTTTTGGCACGATTGGTCATTGCAGACACCACCTGAGACTTCGAAAGCACACAATGGTCTGTGATAGTCGATATTATGGCTATATGTTAGGGAGCGAAAGCCTCCTTCAACGTCGTTTCTGAAATTGGGGTGATATCGATAAGCTTTGAATAGGCGTAGGGGACTGATGTACGGAAGAAAATGATGACCAGGCTCATCGACGTCCTGAATTTGCAAATTAGCGTATTCACAAGTAAAACAAAGATCGAAGAAAATACCTGCAAATTCTCCTCAGAAGCAGTTTCTGGAACAGTGTTATCAGCTAGAGTTAGTGTTTCAACATCCCGAGTCAACGGTGCAGTCTGTAAGTCAAGATCCATAGGCTGCACGGAGTCAGCTGATGCAGGGCTAAAGGGGGGTGTAACGGGAGAATCAGACTGCATTTCTGCACCAGGTTCGGGTGGTTCGTATGCGTCAGATACAGCCGAGTGTTCCTGAGAAGAAGAGATGTTTGATTCGCTGTTTTCAACTTGTGACAAAACAGATGTTCCTTGCGGGGACACAACTACTGATGCTATTGACTCTTGTGCAGAATCAATTGACTGGCTCATGGGAGAGGAGATTTCGCCTGAAATGAAAGGAGACAATGAGGGTTCATCTTCGCTGCTGCTTCCCATTGACTCGTCCATAGCAGAACTAGCACGAGAAGAAAAAATACTGCCTTCCCTCACAGGAGTCGTCAGAAGCGGTGTGTTAGACGTTTTATCAGTGGTATTAATTGCGTCCTGGGGCGTTTGTGAGACGGTAACAACGTCGGGGACGCTATTTTCTTGAGCTGCTCTAATTGGAAGAGGTGGTGGTTCATCTGAAGCGTTGATATTTGAAGGGGTTGAAGAATGTTCGGAAGCATCAGGAATTTTCGTTATATGAGATGTGTTTTCAGTTAAAGCTAGAAGGGGCAAAAGTGTAAGTCTCTTGACAGAGTTGTTTTCAAAAAGCATATCCTCTGAAGGGGGAAATCGCCATAATCGGTGAGACTTTACCTAGGGCTTGCTCTTCGATCTCGGGCTCGAGCTCCAAACGATCCTTCGCTATTTGCAGCTCTTCTAAAGTCAACCCTTCGGTTTCAACACCCAATTCCTCCAACTCTTCAATTAAGCGGAGCTTCCCTGCCTTCCCTTTCGCGATTTCAACAAGCAGTCTCTTTTCTTCCTCACGAAACTGGGCAAGTCGAGCTTCTGATTTAGATAATTCAGCCTCAAGTGCTGGAAGACCGGACTCAATTTCCTTTTTTCGGAGGCATTTTTGCCGAAGTTCTTCGGCTTTCTTAGGTTCTAGAGCGGACCACGACCTCGTCGACGGGCTCTTCGAATGTGTAAAAAGCGGAGAACTCGGGGCAATGGTGGCTATTGCGGCTTGGTGGGCTGTTTGATTTGGATTGTTGATCGGATCTTGGGTCTCCTGTGTGGCAGTTTGCAGTCTAATATTTAAGGCTTTCTCATCTTTTTGAGAATTAGGGGTTGCATCCGTAGAGGACAGCGTAGATAAGGTTGATGCGGTAGTCGGTTGAACTTGTGCAGCGCGTTTCGCGTCACGCCGCCTTTCTAATTCCGCTATCCTTTGCCGCATCGTCATTATCTCTGATCTGATATTCTCTTCATCCCTGCCTTTGCCTGGTGTTTGCGACAATGAATTAGATGACACTGAGCGATAAGAATGGGCTGGTCGAGCTGGAATATCTGAAAGTGGCGGAGCTCCTCGAATTCCTATTGGTTTCGGAAAGGTTGAGTTGTTTGTAGCATTTGTGCCAGCTAGGTCACTGGGCATCGGGTCATCTGCATCTACATCATACATAGATTCATCTTCGCTAATATCGATGATGACTTTATGGCCTGAACTTGATACTCGCGTATCTTGACCCAGCTGTTTCTGTGGAGGCAGTTCGACGACGTCATCGGTGAAATCCGAGGCACGAGGTCGTTTGCGAGGTATTCGCACAACTGACGAAGATGCTTCGTGACTCCCAGTTTGGTCGTCATTTTGAGCGGTAGGCGTTCCAGGGCCTGTTGACTCGGCTCCGGTCATAAACAAACCAGGAATTCGAGTCGTGGTAGCTAGCTCGGGGTCAGGAGGCCGTTCGGGTAGAGGGTGTTTCATAGGTAGGGATTGAAGCATCCGTACATCTTGTGGCAGAGTAATTTGAGGAAGCAAATTGATAGACGTAGCAGCACCTGCTAACGTTGAGTCCGAGGTCGAGTCGTTGGTCGATTCAGACTGGAGTTTTGCCAGCCCCATTTTTTTTAGTTGTTCTATCCGTTGTCGCGCCAATTCTGTCTGGGCTTTATTTTTTTCTTTGACTCGAATTTCTTCGGACGTCATCGGCTCCTCTGCCAGTAAGAGAGAAGGTTCTGGTTGTGGTATAGTATCTTGCGGCAGTCCAGCAGCTCGATTTACAGACGAGATCGAGGTCTCTTGATGCTGAGTAACAATGGGTTTCCCAGCTTTCGCCGCCAACATGCGAGCGATCAAATCTTTACGTTCCAGCGGCTTGCTGCCACTTGTGTTAGAGCTTGCCACTTGTGCGGCGGATGTTGTGGTTTTCTCCGACGGCAGTGTGTGTGCGCTCATGACCTGACGCGATGCCACTTCAGTTGAAAGAGGAACCGATTGCTTTGGATTTGCTGCGATGTCAGAACTGCCGGCAGACATAGTTTCTCGAGGTTGATATTCAGCTTCTCGGTTGGATTCCGTAGCTTGCTTATCAATTGACTCCCCAGCCACAACCTTCAAACCGATTCCATCATAAAGGCTTTTCAAGATGGTTGGATCTATCCCCTCGCTGACCAACTCCTTGAAGCGTATGTTGTGAGGTGCTAAATTTAAGAGAGCTCCTTGTGCCTGCATGCGCAGTTGATTGAATGTCTTTCCATTCGATGAACACGACTGGCTGCTGCGGAGAATATCTTGATCACTTGAAACGAATGGCTCTTTCGAAACCAGTTTTGAAGAATTGGCTTGCACAGGGAAAATAGCAGATTCGTTATGGCCAGTCCTAGATGGTGTTTGCAAGGCAAGGGTCTCGTGTCGATCGGAAGCAGGAGCCACTTCTGAACACATATAGATTAGCATACAAATTACTATTCGAGCGTGGTAATTTTACCTGATCCATAATTAATCAAAGCTGCTCGTTTCTGGCCATCGCTTGTCTGTTGTTTTCCGGCCACTGGCGACTTCTGCACACGTTGGCAGCCGGCAGGACCATCCGATTTTGTTACATCCATCTCTGTCTCACCATTACTCAGTTCACCTTCTTCACGGCTATCTAAATCCATGGCATCTTGGATCTCAGGTTGGGTCAAGTCAATGGATTGCGCCTCCCCCAGTATTCGCTCCGACGTATTCGAATTATAAGAATTCTTGCCATTGCTTTGGGCCTGGCTCATTGATTGTAAAAAGGGCGGGAAGCCAGCCGAGGCGGCCGAAGATTGCCCGTGCGTGGGATAGGGATAGTAATGCGCTGAGTTACTATTTGGCGTTGAAAATTTTTGGGGCGATGGTAGCATTCCGTTCGCGCAAGTAGCCAAACCGGGAATTTGTCCATTCGAACAAAAACTTGCCCCGTTAGCCACATACATCGGCTGCGGTGGTATCGGATTGTAGGGCTGGTAAGAGGAGTCTGTTGAAACTCCAGAAGATTGGTCTGGAAGCCAGTGTGGGGGAAATGGGTGGTGGCCTCCGAAAGGGGGAAGAGGAAAACCCGACATTTCTACAAAACCGGCGATGAGCGCGTTTTTCGACGCGTCACACACGGTCAAAGCGGGAAAGGACTTGATGGCAGTTATAACAAATCGCCTTCCTGTACAAACGTATGTGAAAAGGGAAAGAAAAGGGTCGAGGTTAGCATTCCAGTTGCAACTGCGCAAATGAAAACATCCGAGGGTTATGGGAGCAACCCAAGCTGTTCGGGCTGAATCAGATCATCATTTGGAATAACATCCACGCTGGTTGTAGATGAGATTTAGCTGATCACTGGTAGTAGAGGGATGCAAACGGATTGAGCCCTACACAAGGACAGTTGGGCGAACGATGAAGGTGGCAGGTCATGGGAGGAAGTTTTTGAGGTTCGAGAATCTTGGTGTCTGGGGGGTTCAAACCCTGCTCAAATTCCCAATGTGGCAAGTCACATGATACGTTCACGTTGCCAAGACCGTAGCATGACACACAGACCATATCCAGTGCCCAATTGGAACAAATGTAAACAAACAGGGTTCATCCAGCAACAAGTCCAATTATTCCAGACTCGGTCAGCGCGCCTGCCAACTTGAGACGCTGTCCATGTTTGCCCAGTACAGCAGAGACCATTTTTGACATTTATACTGACATTGTCGACGATGATGATATGAGCTTCTTCCGTACAAACCACTGACGGCCACAATAATACCCCAATATCTCCATCACAGATCGGTTGTGATCCCTCTAAGCAGCCCTGGACCGAACCCGAGGAGTGTGCTTATGCACCGATAGGCTGCCCTTCTTTTCTTCCTTCTACAAACCATGAACCCTCCTTCGATAAACGTGGCGCAACGGCGTCAGAATCCATTTGGTCGAAACTCGCTTTCCCCTTCCCCGGTACCGCGAGAGAATGCTGCAATGACATCTGGCAGGCCCAAGTCCGTTGCATTTGCGTCATCAGCTCAAGCTCACCCTTCAGGCCATGTTCGGACATCGTCTCTCGTTCCATTGAGCTCGAGCGGCTCGATAGCCTCCCTCGGTAGACGACGGTCCAACTCCGTACGAAACAACACGCACTCTTCTAGTACATTTGCACCTGGTTTTATCAAGTCTGAGGAGTTACAAAATGGTGCAGACCAGATACGAGGACAAGAAGGCGATAATGATTTCTCGGGAAAAAGATACGTCTGGTTGAAAGACCCAAGCAAAGCATTCATCCGCGGTCAAGTTCTCCAAGAGCTGGAAGGAGGCCAATTGATAGTTCAATGCGATGACGCCAGCGTGAGTCTGGTTAACCCAATAAAGCCTTCAATATACTAATAGTCGAGCTGTCAGATACGCGAGATTAATGTTGAGAACGTCGACAAAGTTAATCCTGCGAAGTTCGACAAGTCAGACGACATGGCCGAGCTCACCCACCTCAATGAAGCTTCAGTAGTGCACAATTTGCATACTCGATATGAAGCAGATTTAATATATGTGAGACAAATATGCTATATGGCCCAGAGCGCCGCTCGCTAACGGCCCGCAGACTTACTCCGGATTATTCTTGGTGACGGTTAATCCCTACTGCCCGTTACCAATCTATTCAAACGAACATATCAGGTTATACAAAGGGCAAAGCCGAGACGATACAAAGCCACATATATTTGCGATGGCCGATCAGGCATTTCGTAACCTAGTGGAGGAGGGAGACAATCAAAGTATCCTTGTGACGTAAGTCGTGCTTCTGATGATCGTTTCAAAGCCGCCTTGCTTATATTGATATAGTGGGGAGTCCGGAGCTGGTAAGACCGAGAATACCAAGAAGGTCATTCAATACCTCGCCGCAGTTGCAGCGTCCGACTCAAAAACAACATCGAAACCACTTTCCAATCTTTCACAGCAGATACTGAGGGCGAATCCGATTCTTGAAGCCTTTGGGAATGCTCAAACGGTAAGGAACAATAATTCTTCGCGCTTCGGAAAATTCATTCGCATCGAGTTGACGCGGTCGGGCCACATATCGGGCGCATTTATCGACTGGTACCTTCTCGAGAAGTCTCGAATTGTTAAACTCAACTCTCAAGAGCGCAGCTATCACGTCTTTTACCAGCTCTTACGAGGCGCAGATCCAAAAACAAAAGAGCAGCTTCATCTCAAGAACTTAGATTTTGAAGACTTTGCTTATTTGCGAGGTGGAAATGACTCGATCATTGGGGTCTCCGATGCTGATGAGTGGAATATATTAATGGAGGCATTTGCAGTGATGAATATGTCTGAGAGCGATCAATTAGCCATCCTCCGTACCGTCGCTGCCGTGATGCACATAGGAAATGTTGCGGTGGGCAAAGAGAGTTCGCGCGCAGACCAGGCGAAGCTTCTGCCAGCTTCTTATCCAAGTGTACAGTATGCCTGCGACCTCCTTGGGATACCCGTCGAGCCCTTTGTTAAAGGGCTGCTTCACCCTCGAGTCAAAGCCGGTCGTGAGTGGGTAGAGAAGGCGCAGACACCTGAGCAAGTTCGTTTCGCGCTAGATGCATTGGCCAAAGGTATTTATGAACGTGGGTTTGGTGACCTTGTCACGCGAATAAACAACCAATTTGACCGGAGTAGAATCGGCGGAGATGACAGCTGTTTCATTGGAGTTCTCGATATTGCCGGGTTCGAAATTTTCGAAAATAACAGCTTCGAACAGCTTTGCATCAACTATACCAACGAGAAATTGCAGCAATTCTTCAATCATCACATGTTCGTCTTAGAACAAGAAGAATACGCCAGGGAGCAAATCGAATGGCAATTTATAGACTTTGGGAAAGACCTTCAACCGACTATTGATCTCATCGAGTTATCCAATCCAATCGGTATATTCTCCTGCCTTGATGAGGACTCTGTGATGCCAAAAGCGACGGATAGGTCTTTCACCGAGAAATTGCATTCCTTGTGGGACCGCAAGTCACCAAAATATCGAGCTTCGCGGCTCAGCCAGGGGTTTATTCTTACTCACTATGCGGCGGAGGTTGAGTATAACACCGTAAACTGGCTCGAGAAAAACAAAGACCCTCTAAACGACAACGTAACGCGGCTGTTGTCTACATCAGACGACACACATATTGCGAATCTATTCTCCGACTGCACTGACTTTGGTGATGCGCCGAGCATGTCAAAAAGCTATGTCAAAAAAGGGTTATTTCGTACAGTCGCTCAGAGACATAAGGAGCAGTTGTCAGATCTGATGGCTCAACTTCATTCAACCCGCCCACATTTCGTCCGTTGTATTTTGCCAAATCACAAGAAAAAACCAAAAGTATTCAACGGTCCTCTCGTTCTTGACCAACTTCGATGCAACGGGGTGCTGGAAGGAATCAGAATTGCCCGTACTGGGTTTCCTAACCGCTTGACGTTTGCCGAGTTTAGACACCGGTATGAAGTCCTATGCCGTGGAATGCCAAAGGGAGTCATGGACGGCCAAACAGCTGCACATATGATGGTCGACAAATTAGGAATCAATAAGTCCTTATACAGGATTGGCGTGACAAAGGTTTTCTTTAGAGCTGGGGTACTGGCTGAATTAGAGGATCAGAGAGACACGTTAATACGGGAATTAATGACGAAATTCCAGTCAACTGCCCGTGGTTATGTCCAGAGACATCTAGTTAACAAACGTCTCTATCGAGCAGAAGCAACACGCGTCATCCAGCAAAATTTCCAGGTTTATTTGAATCTTAAATCATCCCCTTGGTGGACGTTGTTCATGAATATGAAACCGCTGCTGGGTGAGACTCGTACCGCAGGCGAGGTCAAGAAAAGGGATACAAAAATCCAGCAACTCGAGGCTAAAGCTCAACAGGATCTTGCTGATAGACAGAAACTCGAAGAAGAAAGGCGGCGTGCGGATGCTGAAATGCAGCGTATCAAAAAGACATTGGAAAGTGAACGAGCTTTAGCCTTGGATAAGGAGGAGATTTTCAAACGGCTGCAATTTCGTGAGATCGAGCTTACTGAGAAACTGGCAGGAGCCATTGCGGACCAAGAGAGTTTAGAGGATCAAATCGACGAGCTTATTGCTGCAAAAAAGAAAGCCGATGACGAACTTGATCTTCGAAGATCGCAACTTGAGCAAGCAGCACAGTTAATGGGGCGGCTTGAAAACGAAAAGAAAGAGCTCCAGGGCCGGCTTTCTGAGCTTGATGGTCAACTCAAAACCGTAGAAACCACTCACCAGCAGCGGGACGGCGAAGTCGACAAGTTGAACAAAGATATCAAAATTCTCAACAGCCATCTTAGCTTGAAAGCACGGAAATTGCAAGATTTGGAGGCTAAAGTGCTACGATCCGGCCAAGATCTCGATACCAAGTTGGCAAACACAACAAAAGAGCTACAGCTGTCCCAAAAAAAGGTTAAAGAGCTCAAAGAGGATAATAGTGAAATCCAGAAACAGATGTCCATCCTGTCTTCGACCTCCACTGATTTCGAGCAGTTGCTTCGTCAGAGGGAAAGCGAGTTATTTGTGCTTCGCAGCGATGTGAGAAAGTATGAAATGGATAAAAAGAGCCTCGAATCGGAGAGAGAAACCCTTGCGGCTCGACATGGTGACATGCAACGAAGAATCCATGAATTGCAGGCACAAATGGATGCGATAAAATCTGAAAACTCAACTTTGGAGCGAGAAGCCGCCGATGCTAAGAAACTCCTCGAGGCTAGAATTTCTGAAGATGCTCAATCGGGGCAAACTAGGAGGATGCTTGACCAACAAGTGAAGGATCTGAAGGCGCAATTGTATCATGTTCAATCCGAACTTAGCCGCGAGAGACAATCGAGAGACGACGTTCAGATGCTTGGAGAACACAAATATGCCCAGCTTAGACAAGAGTTCGACACTCTCAATGAGTCCAAGATCACCATCGAGAAAGAAATGTATATCCAGCAGGATGCGTTGAGACGGGCCAAGGAAGCACGTACAGCAGCGGAGGAATCTCGGAAAGAATTGCAAGCAGAAATAATCAGGTTGAGGGAACGGATCACAACAGCGGAGAGCGCACGGCTGGATGCTGAAACGGCCGCCGAAAAGAAACTGATGGCACAAGCGAATGAAAGAGTCGCTAGCTTACGAAATGAGCTTGATGCAAAGGTCAAGAAGCTTGAAGAGACAGAGGCTGAACGCGCACGGCTGGCAAACCAGGTCCAAAATTTGAACAAGATAATAGCAGAGACAGAAGACTTTAAAGTTCGACAGGACCAACATAAGGAACGCTTAGAACGGGAACTGGTTACTGTCAAAGGCAGACTGATGGCCTCAGAGAATGACAATCGAGCGCTTCTCAATAAAATTCAACAGAAAAATCTTGACATTGCACGATCCAATTCTCGGGCAAGTGACACTCAGAGAACGCGGTTTGCACAACTTCAGAGCGAAAAGTCTCGTTTGGAGGAAACGAGCAAGAAACTCATGCGTCAAGTAGGAGACTCTCAGCTGACTATTACATCTCTCGAGAAGCAAAAGGAGAAGCTCGCGCTTAGTCTTGAGGATTTGAACCACGAAGTGGCTAGAGAGCATAAAGCTAGTCGAAATGCAGAGAAAGCCGCCAGCGCTGCTAATATCCAGCTTGCGGAGGCGAACCGGAATCTTGAAACTGAGCGACAACTCAAGACGCAGGCACAAGCCAACACGCGAAAGCTCCAGGATTCCCTTGACCAGAGTCAGAAAGAAATTCAAGATTGTCATCAGCAACTGGTGTTGCTACATAAGGTCTTCAACCCGGAAGCCAGGGAGGTCCCACTTTCGTGGGAAGCTGTGAAACCGGATCTTTCTAAACAGGTTGATATGGCGGCTGTCATAGAGTCAGTCCAGGAGAGTCTTCGGGTGAGCGAAGAAAAACGTGCGAGGGCAGAGAGTCAACTTGCAGAAATGCGTCGTCGCCATGCCGACGAGGTTGCGGAACTCGATGCACGATATTGTTCTTCAAAGCGTGCTCTTCTGGAGGAAATTGACCACAATCAAGTAGCTAACACAAGATCCCCTGGTCATTTCCGCAAGAATTCCGAGCCTTTTAAGCGTTATTCGAATCCTTCGACGCCAAATCGTCGATTTAACATTATGGAAACGGTTGGTGACTCCGGCCGGTCTGATCGGACCGTAGATACGGTAGCTTTTCAAAAACGAATGGACCTTGCCGCTGAAGTAGAGATGCTTCAGAACCAACTCCAAATGTCCGAAATGCAGAATCGTCATCTCCAAAGTCAGCTTGAACGGGCGACTCCTATCAGTGATATGTGGCAGGATGAGAGTCCCTCAATTCGGCGAATGAAAATTCTTGAGAAAGAAAATGGTCGCTTGCATGAGAAACTCGACGATTCAGCCAAAAAGGTCTCGGCTTTAGAACGATCCATTCAGTCTGGGGAGCTTACGCTTCGAGATGTCCAGGCAAAATCTCACGAAGAGCTTTACGACCTCCTCAGTTCACAAGAACAGTCAAGGAAATCATTGTTACAGGTGCATAAGGCTACGTTAGGAGACTTGACCGAGGCGAAAGGGCAATTTGACAAACTCAAGCATGCGAGATCTTGCCTAGAAGTAGAGTTAAGAGATGTTACGTCTGAACTGCAAGATTTGCACCTCGCTAGAGAACAAGATGCCGCTAGTCGCAGCCAGTTACTGCAGGAGTTTTCTGACCTTCAGATTCGTCTGGATGCTGAGGCTTCTAAAGTCGTTGACATTACATCTAGCTTAAGTTTATACAAAAGCCGAGCCGACGAATATTTCAATAAACTAGAACAAGCCGAGCTCGCTGTTCTCAAAGCAAGCCGAGCCGAGCAATTTGCCAAATCGCAAGCTATAGAAGTGGAAGATACCTGCGCTACTATCATGGCAGAACGCAAGGAAATGGACTGTCTTGTTGAGGATCTGCAACGTCAGGCACAGTCGTTTGAAGAGAAGGTTGAAGATCTCTCTGCGGATCTTGATGCCGCCCTGCAGGCCAAAAGACGGCTTCAGAATGAGTTGGAGGATTATAGAAGCCAACGAGCGATGGATATTGAAGACAAGGAAGCCTCTCTGGAGCAAACTCGGAAGAAGTATCAAATGGAATTTTCGACACTTACAAATGAGCTTGAAATTGAACGCGAAAACGTTCTTCATATCCGCGGTGAAAATGCAAGGCTTCGAGAAGAATTGGAAGATCTTCGATCGAAGTGGGATGATGAGGTTATTAATAGTTCAACATGGGCCAAGGAGAAATCTCGAATGGAGATGACGTTGCAAGATGTGTCTAATTCACGGGACGAGGCCGCCCGTGCCCATAATGATGCCCAAAGCAAAGTTGTGTCGCTCCTTTCACAGGTACGAAATCTTCGGACTTCAATTGATGAGGCGACAGCAGAGCGTGATCAGGCTATCAAAGAGAAGAGAAGCCTGGAAGGGCGTCTTGTTGAAGCGGCGGAGCGATTGGAAGACCTTGCTAAAGGAGAAAGCCCGTCCATGCGGAACGCCGCTGAGATGGACCGTGAATTATTAGACTTGAAATCCAGACTTGCGCAACAAGAAGATGTGACCACCGCTGCCGTAGGCAAAATGAGAAGGGCGGAGGCTCTTGTGACAGAAATCCAGAAGGAAGTGGTGGCTGAACGCGAGTCAATTGCCCAGCTGTTCAAAGACAAGGCTGCATTGGAGAAGCAACTTAAAGAGGCACAGTTGCGGTGCATTGATCTAGAGACAAAAGGCTATTCTTCGGCAAGCCAAGATGTGAGGTTCTTGCATAAACGAATCCAAGAGGTGAGCGGTTTTTCATAACTTTTCGCAATTTGCATAATGTGGTTATATGCTAACAACGTTTGATTCTAGCTCGAAGCACAACTCGAAAACCAAGAATCAAAGCGCAATGCCGAACAACGTTCTGTCCGGAACGTTGATCGCACTGTCAAAGATCTCCAATCACAGATCGAGCGTCGTGACAAGGTGAACGCCCAGTTGACCGAGGATATTTCGAAGTCGCGGGATAAGATGGACCGTCTTTTGCAGACTATCGATGAACTGCAGACGAGCGAATCTGAAAACCAATTGCAGGCACGCCGTGCGGAACGGGAATTGCGAGAAGAGAGAGAGAAGTCGCTCCGATTAGAGCGAGAATTGGAGGGTTGGAAATCTTTACGGGTGGAGAGAGGCAGCGCCATTGTACGTAGCGGCACTTATACTGGGTTAAGCGATGTCGGCATTGGAGAGCGATTTGGTAGTCGTCGGGGCAGTGGCGTATTCGTGGGACCAGGATCAAACGCCATAATTGAGGTTCCTCAAAGGAAAACGAGTAATACGAAGGGGTTTTTGTGAGTAATTTTGGTTTTGAAGAAGCTTGAGTTGTAGCGTGTTACATGTGCTTTTTGATGGGTGGTTACATATCCCTGTTTGGATGTCTTTTATGATAATGACGAATATTAATGTCCTTGAGCCATGCTCTTTAAAAAGTCCTGCTTCATTTTTGTTTCGTCCTATTTCCCTCACTACATGTTTTCTTTCACTTTCCCTCCGTAACCCTCCAACTGGAAGTGTGAACCTTCCAAGGAGGTCCAGGGCAGGATGGCGGATGGCGCCCCAATTGGGCTTAGTCTCAATTTTCAAATTGAGATTAGTGCCATAGAACACCGCCTTCGGATTGACTAATCACAAATGAACAGGATGACGCCATTGTAACGTCGGCCTCGGGGGTGGAGACGGCAAGAGGATTTTGTTCCCTCTTGCGAGGTTCGTTTCATCAAGCATCATGTTCACGACACTACTTCTGACGTCCCGAGTCCAGAGGCCACCACCTTGCGTGAGCAGGCAAGACGCAGAGATACCCCTCACTATGCCCTGAGTCAGAGCTCTTCAACCTCCGGTCCCTTCCTCCAGGTACCAGCTTGTACCCACAGAGCCAAACCTCACTACTTGGGCGAACGTTTGGTGTATTTTTCAGGATGAGGGCGGCAACCCGAATCTCTGCTCTTAGGCCTTTCGCACCTGTAAAGACTTACGTTGAGCCCCATGGGCAGGCTTCAAAGTTCTCGGACCGAGTTTCATTACTAGCATCGTCTTCTTCATTCCGTTTAGGTAGACGATGGATACAGTCCCACCGGCCAAACAAAGCGCAAGCAACAGCTCCTCAAGATGCTTCCGAGCAGCGACCATACGACTCCTCCAACCCTGCCCTTTCGTTTCCATGTCTAGATGCGATAGAAGCGAAATCCGCGCTTCTTTCTACAAGGTCTCTTTCTTCCGGTCCGGAACCGTCCTACACAACAGGCCGCCATGAACAATTTCAGTCTCGGGAGTTGCTGCTACTGGACTGGGGTGGTGTGCTCCCGAAGTTCGAAGTTGCGTACGAGACGTGGGGGACACTGAACCCGCAGAAGAGTAATGCCATACTTCTTCACACAGGGCTCTCGGCATCAAGCCATGCGCATAGCACCAAGGCAAATCCCCAGCCGGGTTGGTGGGAGAGATTTATCGGCCCCGGGGCCCCATTGGATACAGACAAGTACTTTGTTATATGCACAAATGTAATTGGAGGTTGCTTCGGCAGCACGGGGCCTTCGTCGGTTGATCCGTCGGATGGGAAGCGATATGCCACCAGATTTCCCATCCTTACTTTGGATGACATGGTCAGAGCGCAGTTTCGACTGCTAGACTCCCTTGGGATCTCTGTGCTATACGCATCAGTGGGATCCAGTATGGGTGGAATGCAAAGCTTGGCGGCAGGGGTTTTATTCCCGGACCGGGTGGGTAAAATCGTTACCATTAGCGGCTGCGCCCGTAGCCATCCCTACAGCATCGCCATGCGTCACACGCAGCGCCAGGTCCTCATGATGGATCCTAATTGGGCTCGCGGCTTCTACTACGATTCCATCCCTCCCCACTCAGGCATGAAGCTGGCGCGAGAAATTGCTACGGTGACCTACCGCAGTGGACCAGAGTGGGAGAAAAGATTTGGACGAAAACGCACCGATCCGAGCAAACAACCTGCCCTCTGCCCAGACTTTCTTATTGAAACCTACCTAGACCACGCCGGTGAAAAGTTTTCGCTCGAATACGACCCAAACAGTCTCTTATATGTCTCCAAAGCCATGGACCTTTTTGACCTTGGCTATTCTCATCAACATGCGACCCGTCAACGGCGATTGGATAACGAGAAGAGAATCTCCTCAAGCTCCAAGCCGCCTCACAATGATTCATCATGCAGTCTTACTCTCCCCGAACAGCCATACGAAGAACAACCCGCCGAGCCAGGCACCGTTTCCTCGACAGACGCGCCTATTTCCCCAGGAGACTCTACCTCGCCATCTTCTTTTCTTACCGCCATGCAGCCTCCTCCCGATCTAGTTGCCGGTCTAGCACAGCTAAAAGACCACCCTATCTTAGTCATGGGCGTGGCCAGCGATATTCTTTTCCCGGCATGGCAACAGGGGGAAATCGCGGACTCGCTGCGCGCGGCCGGGAGTGAGAAAGTGAAACATCTGGAATTAGGAGAGGATGTATCCATATTCGGCCACGACACTTTTTTGCTGGATTTGAAGAATATTGGGGGTCCCATCAAACGATTCTTGCAGTAAAGGTGCCTCATAGATGACGCGTTCAGCCTAGTTTTCTTGTTCATAAATAGAGATTTTTTGTACATACAGCGAGCAGTTTTTCAAAAAAAAAAGAATTCAAGTACTTCACAAGTGGCAGATAAGAAACGAGCTTTAACTCTTTAACACAACCCATCGCAACACAAACTAAACACAAACGAGACGAATAATCAAATTTGATGTATAAAATTATGCGGAAAGAGATACCTCCACGCCCCAAGTCCTCAGATTAGCTCTCTTAGGTTTTCATCGATTTCCATGCAATTTTCAACGGCGAGAAATTGGTGCCGTACAACTCATCAACCTCCATCGAGATGGCAGGAACGATGTATATACCGTCCGGATGCGAACGGTACAACTCTCTGAGTTGTAGGCATGGAACCATTAACTCGCCGTTGAATGTATCAAGTCATCCTATTCGGATGAATTGCCGGATATCATGCAACTTTGGCTTAAGACACAGGAGTCATCACAGGACTTGGGACGGTGGGCTGGAAGTGTTACAACTCTGTTCCGAAAGTGTGCAGAGATGCGGCCGTTTATCGCCAGAATATCAAAGCTGGAAAGGGGGTAAAAGGAGGGACCACGCGTTCGAAGACGCCTGGATAAGCTTCTGCTGTGGATGAGATCGATATATCCCGTGATTTAACCGGACTCGGTAACGATTACCTGTAAAACAATTGGTATAATTGGGGATGGGGGTAGATAATTCAACCGTTTAACACTGGATGCCATACAGAAATCGTCAGCTAGAGCTCAATGAAGAGGAAGAACAAAGAATAATGCGAATCGTATACCACGATATCAGATTGAAAACTATAATTGGATTGTGCGTCAGCGGCATGCTACAACGCCGTTACCTTTGCAGGAAACATGCGGAGCATAAGGTCATATATTTAACCCATCCCTCAGCATTGGGAATGGTCATCATTTGTCAAAACCTTGACTAAAAAAATAATGGGAAGGCATACCTTATATTAATGCAAATGTTTTATATCGATTAAATGATAACGTATTTTTCTCCATTCAAGCGATATATCACGATTGTAAGAGTATGGCGACATCGCATGGGTTGTATGTACATCCGTACATACATATAAGAAAGGACCGGACGCAAGCAATACCGGAACAAAATGCAGGATGGACGGACAGGCGACACGTCTCTAAGATCTCTGTTCAGTTGCCAATCATCGATCCCCTCATATAGCTACTTGCATATGGACTAGTTCTTCCTCCTAGCGCTCAATGGCCGGGGATGAACTGAGTCTGTAGGGCACCTCATGGAAGCTCAAGGTGAGGGTCATCATCATTGAGACGCGTGTCATCGAAGAGGGGTTCCCAGTCTAGGTGGCCCAGTTAGCATCCGAACGTCCAGCGGTTTTGCAGATGGCAAGTGTGCTGCTCGAATTTTCTTTGCTTTGGGGCTCATCTCGAGGCTGGCAACGCGAAATCAACGACACACTGGGCAAAAGGAGAAACAATGCGAAGACGAAGCGACTTGGAAGAACAAACATTCAATCGGTTTTGAAAGGGCCAAGGCGCTAACCCCGATAGGAAAGGTCATCGCAGGAGCCTCAGTGTTAGGGTCAGCGGTTGGCATAAAAGTACCTCATTGTCCGCCCCTTCTGCTTCGTCCAGCACAACAACGGGGGTGTGGTTAGCAAACAACGCACAGCTCGATTGGCTAGGTGTCATTCCTGCCAGGTCTATATATAAAGGCTCTGTACTTGCAAATCACTTTCACAATGGCCAAACAACTATTCCTCCTCCGCAATGGAGTCTCCGTTTCGTAAATCTCGCCGCTCCATCGACGAGAAGCGAATCTGCGGATACACGGAATTAAATCCAAGGTTCGCTAAAACTACGAAAAACAACAACACCAAGAAAGAACATACCTCGAATTTACTCCAAACAATGTCTTACTGGATCCAACGTCAAGCCAACTCGCAGTATGCGCAGCTGGCAGGCGCGGCGCTTCTTTCAGGAACGGCCGTTGCCGGTGCTATCCTTGGATATCAAGCTCTCAAACGAAGGGCGGCGGTTGAGGAGCTGAAGAAATCAATACCGGGACTTGATGAAAGCAGCCACAGCCATGCGCTCAAGGTTAGCGGAATTTGTTCTCTTCTTTCCACTCTTCTCTTGTGCCATTAATATTGCGGGCCCAGCTGACCGGTGCAAGTGAAGCTCACAGATTTTGGGATTGCACCACCGTCAAGCATAAAGCAGCTTAAGGAGGATGAACGCAGGGCTGCAATCGCTCGCAGAGCACAGGATGGAGACTACGACGAAGGTGGGAAAGACGTGGTGAATATGTTTATATTTGTCACAATGTCTATACTGACAGTTGATAATCCATAGATCTTATCCTCGAACAGCTTGCCCGAAATCGAGTATTTTTAACCGACAAAGGATTGGAAAAGTTACGTTCCGCGTTTATAATAGTGGTCGGATGTGGTGGTGTTGGGTCCCACGCTACGGCAGCTTTGGCTCGGTCCGGCGTTGGAAGAATCAGGCTTGTCGACTTCGACCAAGTAACATTGTCTTCGTTGAATCGACACGCTGTTGCGACTCTTGCAGATGTGGGAACGCCAAAGGTTAGCTGTATGCGGAAACGGTTAGAACAGATCGCGCCGTGGGCACGATTCGATCCGTTACAAAAGCGCTTCGCCGTTTCTGCCGCAGACGAATTGTTGGGTCCCTGGTCGATGCCTGGCGATAACAACGCGTCTAAGCCAGATTATGTGCTGGATTGCATTGACAATATCTCTTCAAAAGTGGAATTGCTTCATTATTGTCATTCCCAAGGCATCCCCGTGATATCGTCGATGGGCGCCGGATGCAAGTCCGACCCGACCCGGATCCTGGTTGGTGATATATCCACCAGCCTTGAAGATCCTTTATCACGCAGCACTCGTCGTCGTCTAAAGGCCTTGGGGGTCACCGGTGGTATACCGGTTGTCTACTCTACTGAAAAACCGGGCCCGGGCAAGGCGACATTGTTGCCTTTGCCTGAGGAAGAATTTGCAAAGGGTGAAGTCGGCGATTTGAGTGTCTTACCTGACTTCCGTGTGCGAATTCTCCCAGTTCTGGGTACAATGCCGGCTGTCTTCGGATACACTCTGGCCAACCATGTCATTTGCGATATTGCTGGCTATCCGAATGATTATAACTCTGGCATAAAGGGTAGAGAGAAGCTGTACGATTCCATCCTCAGCAGCCTCCAGGGAATGGAAGAAAGACTCGCCAAGTTTGAAAATAAAAATGCAGTAGGACTGAAATTACCTGTTACCAAAGACGATGTTGGTTATCTCCTCGAAGAGGTTTGGAGAGGGAAAAGCGTAATCAGTGGCCTTCCGACTCGGCTGGCGTTGGTTCGATGGGAGAGGCCAAAAGGAGGGTTTGGCGCCGATCGCGAGTGGGAAAGCCAAGGTCAAAAGGGGGTGAGGTTACAGCTCCGGGATCTAGTATGCATGACCAAGGAAGAAGCACAACGCCATGAGCTGCAGGTGCTTAAAGGTGAAAAAGCGCCGGCAGATCTCTATGATGAAAACATACTGAAAAAGGTGCAAGAGAGAATGCGTGAGGAGGAAGAGTTTGAAAAATATAGATAGACGTTGGTGCAAATACCAAAAATGAAAAGTGTGTCAAGTGCTCCGGAATCTATTGTCAAGAATCTTGTAATTACCCAAATATGTGATCTTGAATCGGGATTATCCTCCCATGTTTCTATTCTGGCAAGGTAATAATCCCAGATTCTCCACAGTGCCAATGGCCCAAGAGTCTCTAGCGCATCTTGGGGGATCTTGGGGAGTCTTGGGCCAGCTGTAATTACATCACTTCTGGAATTCAGCAAACCCATGGCTCCCAGGGACCACACCCGCTCCTCAAGACCCCAAGGGTCAAACAACCTTGCGATATTCACGGCAACTATTCCGTTTCCCAGAGAATGCCATCGACAACGCCCGGCGGTACATCCATCTCAGTCTACCACAGCCTCTCTATTCAACCCCGACGCCCACTCATCAACCTGGCCCGCAATGCCTTGTTCCCTAGCAAGTCGCCAGACCACAAGCCATCCATGAAGAACTCTAGCTTGATTCTTGCAGTTATCACTGCTCCACGCTTCCGACGATACCTCATCGTTTACTTTGTGTTGTGTTCTATCTGCTGGCTTAGTTGGGTTGGGTTTGCGTCGCCCAAGCTAAAGGAGCATGGGGAGATAGTGAGGGCGCTGGACGTGAAGAATAAAGATCGGGTTGGTGGTTGGTTCGGGGTGAATTCGTTGCCGGAATTCAAGGATTTCGTGCAATTGGAGACCCTGGATGAAGAAGGGAAGAGGTTGGTGTTTGTTGGCGACGTGCAGGGCCGTAAAGACGAGTGTATGTGCCGATTATTCCTGATACTGAGTGGTCGATTCTTCTTAACTCCTTGTCTTATGATTCAGTGGATAACCTCCTCGACAAGATCGCTTTCAATGACGAGACCGATCATCTAATCTTCACCGGCAACCTTATAAACGAACACCCAAAGAGTCTCGAAGTCGTCCGGCTCGCGCGCGAATACAAAGCCTCGTGTGTCCGCGGAATCAATGAAGACCGCATTCTCCTTTACCGCCGTGAACTCCTCACCAAAGGTGTTCTCACCGGGCCCAGCCCCAATGCCCAGCCTGTCTCCGAGGAAGCCGAGATTCCAAAAGACAAAATACACCCGATTCTTCCATATGGAGAATACAGAGAACATCTCCTAGCGCAGAAACTTAGTGATGAGGATGCAGCGTGGTTGCACAAGTGCCCTATCATCCTCAAGGTGGGGCGAATCGACAACATGGGCGAAGTTGCCGTTGTGCATGGTGGCTTAGTTCCCGGCGTGGAATTGGAGAATCAGGATCCGTTGGCAGTCATGACGATACGGAGTTTGGACTTGGATACACATGTTCCTAGCTCTAAAGCAACGGGGATGTATTGGGCGAAGGTAAGGATTCTTTTTCACTGCTTCTCTAATCCTAAAGCGTTTTACTGAACACTGACCTTGGAAATCTCTAGATATTTAACAAACAACAATCCCTCATCGCATCACGACTCGCTTCCACCACTTCCGAAGGGTTTTCTGAATGGTCTCAAAGTGAAGCTAGAACCCCCATGCCAACAACCGTTATATACGGGCACACTTCTCATCGTTCTCCGGCAATTCGGAGATTCACAAAAGGGCTCGACACCGGATGCGCGAGGGGTGGGAAGCTCACGGCCTTTATCATCAACAAGGGTGGTAAGACGAGCATTGAACAAGTTATATGTAAAAATTACGTTTTAGGGCGCAAATAGACGGGCATGGTAATTCACGAGTTCAAATTCACCTTTCTATTTGACTATCTTGGATACCGGACATACGGTAGGGAACGGTTGATTTCTGCAGTTTGTTTCTTTCCTATTAGTGATGATTCTGGGCCTGTTTTAATGCTCGCATTCCCCATTTTTGAAGGACAAAGGTCAAGGATCAAAATGCTGAAAAATGGAAACTGTTTGGATATATATCACTATGAACTAATTACATGCCCATTGGGGCCCCCATCTTGATAAAAACAAAAGGGAATAAAAGATTAATTTCAACAGGCAAACATAGGTCCAATTGGCTATTATGTGTATTAATTCATATACGACAACTCATAAACATCCATAAAGCGCGGGTAGGTCCTCGGAAAGCATAACTCATTAGGCTCGATAATTCTTTTCAAACCGTGATTGGGTATCGGCGTTAATTCGACAAAAAAAAAAAAACAGAAATAGAAAAGGGAGACCAGCGGACCCTTCATGATTTTTGGTTTGAAGGGATGTCGAATGATTTAGACCCGGTGGCGGCCAAACCAACCGCGACGACGCGGAGGACCACTAGTCAGATGGGTTAGATCCCGGTCTTCCACCAATTGTCTCAAGTACAAAGTGATAAACTTACTATGCAGCATCTCCAGCAATGGGGCGCGCATGGCGCGTATGGCGGTCACGAACGCGGAATGTGAACCAAATACCCTGTTGAACCACTTGTTAGCTATTGTTCGAGAACGAAGGGCTTTAACCCCCAGCAAAGCACGTACCAGTAAGGCAGAAGCTAGCCAGAAAATCGCCGAGAGAAAGCTAAAGGCCTCAGAAGCCTTCCATCGGGAACAGACGCCGTCGTTAATGATATTTCCCCATTCGAACACTCCACCACAGTTTAGACCGCGGAGTGAGTCGACCAGAAGTCCAAAAGCCGCGAACCATGCAAATGATAGGAGGAGGTCAACTAGTAAAGCGTCAGCTCCGGCACCGTGTGGACACACGACGGAATGAGGTATGAATACGTACTCGGCCACATAAAAAACCCGCTCGAGAAAGGTAGAAGCCATAATAGGGCTAGAAGAATAGACACCCCAGCCACCACTTCTGTATAGATCCAGCGCGCCTGGGGCCATGAGTCGGCTTTGTCAAATTCGTGCAAATAAGAGCCTATGATACCAGCAACGACCTATTGAAATAAATGTGCGTGGTTAGTAAAATTGACCCTAAAGACTGGCCTGGTAAGGAACATACAGCGCCGAAGCCTATTTGTCCAAGTCGGAGAACGATAGAGAAGATACGAGAAAAGATTGGCATTTTGGGCCTGATTAATTCCTCAGTCGCAAGGTAAAATGGATCCCCAAAGGGCAGTCAAAGAGAAAGATAATAATATAACAGTATATCGATGCTCCGATGGACGTAGTATGAAGAGAACTCGTTATAGGCGAAGTACAGCACTATGATGGTGTGAGTGCAAACGTTCCGTCTTCTGCTGAATATAATAAAGAGAAGAAAGAAAAGAACTGCCAAAAATATGGAGCAAGGACTCCAATAAAATAGGTGAAGTGATCCAATTATCAGAAAGTAAAAGCAAGGAACGAGCTTCTTAACTTGGTTTCAACGACATCAGATCATTTCCGTGACATCTCTCCCAGCCTACACGGCAGGCCCCAGAAATCGGCAGGAGTTTGAAAACTAAGCACGAGAGATGACGCATCCCCTTGGTCTTCCATGCATTGTGTGTTCACGAAGCTTTTCCTTTTTCCTTTTTTTTTGTTTTCTGGAGAGTCTTGTCCTGCATGGGCCCACCAATAGGGCTATTTCAATCCAAGATGCTCGACAATTCTGGGCAATCAGAGCTACCGTGGAGGCCCCTAGGAGGGTGTTGATGTGGCAACTTGGAAGTTCCATCTCCATAATTAAACGACAATGAGATAATTGGGCCCAGCAGACAGGGATCTCCAAGCTTCCACGCTGCAATGGAGGAGAACAGGACCATCTGGTTACCGCTCCATCTAAGGAAAAAAGACATCACATCTCATTCCAGAGATGCGGGAAGCTGAGACAGGACATGCTTCACTGTTCACTATGTAGACTATCCACGGCGAAGAGACAGAGAGGAAATTTGCACAGTTTGCAAAAGGCTCATCTGATGTCCATTTTGGGCAACTTTGAGCTTTTGCAGAAGTCCAACAAGCCACATTATTACGACAGCGCTTCTCACATGCTTTTTGCCTCACGTCATCGGTGGCTGAACCAGCCTCACTATTACGATAGTTAGTTATTCCGTTCCGCCCCAGATAACATGACGTAATGCCCAAAACAACACCCTTTTTCCCCTTCGGACTGAACTCGGACTAAACTGCTGTGTAGCAGAGTCGGGAAGCAGATGGGAAGCGTGTTTGCATTGTCAACCTCAAACTCTCCAAATAATATACCAGATAGGCCATAAAGATTGAAAAACTCACGAGGCAGTATTATACAGTAACTAGTTACAGACTAAATAAAGTACAGGTTTCAAACAATTCACACAAAGTATTGGTCGTATGTAGATGACGCATCTAGATCCCACGATGAACTTTTTGCTTGCTCCAGTCCCATCACTGACTCGCGTCCAAAAACCATTCAAACACCTTCCGAAACACCTGCTTCCCACCCGTCTCTATCACGTCTCCATGACAGGGTATCACCCTCTCAAAATCCCACCTATCAATCCTCCTTGCCGATTCCTTCCACTGATCTCGATTCTTGCCCGCAATGAAGTACCAGATGAACCTCTTCTGCCAAATCGCATCGCCTCTCGTAGTCCATACCGGCATAAACAGTTTCGTCAAGATGCCCTGATTTGCGCCGCCTTTCTCCTTTTCATACTGCTGCGTGGAGGGTAAATTGAAGAAAAAATCAGCCTGTAACAGCGTCTTGGAAGGCTTGTGGAAAACGACAATCTCGCGGTTTGGATGGCTGGGGATATATTCCGTATCGAACTCTGCGTTGAAATCATCAAAGATCTCGGGGTTATGCCGGTCTTTGGGCGTGAATATGAAGTCGATTTGGGCCGAATCTCGTGTTTGGGGGTTCGCCTCTCTTTTCTCCTTTAGGCCATGAGGCCCGATGATTTTAGCGTCTGGGTAGGCCGCTTTCCAATCACCGAGGAAGAGGTGATGCTCAATGTCCGGCGCTATGATATATTTGATCGGCGAGTTAAGGGCAGTGATGATTCCCTTAACGTGCTCGGTCAACGCAACAGGAGAGAAAACGGCACTAGATCCGGAAGCCATGCGGACTACTCGAGATGTTAGCTCCACATGTGTTTTGGTAATATTCGCGACGCCTGCTGATGAGAAACTTGCCAATTGTACCCCGTCCCCCAATCCTTAGGAGTCCAAAACGGGAAAATGGCACGCTGCATGTAATGATGGTCTGTCCCTCGAGTTCGCGAGTTACCATAACCTCCTCCGGGTGCTTCGGTGTAAGTGTAGGGAACATCTTGGTGGCGCGGTTCCAAGGTCCAACAGTCGATGCCTGTCGTTGCTGGAAGGGTCCTTCAACCCTCCTGCCAGCAGATGAGAAAGAAAAGAGATTATACTTGGATCGAGGGAGGATATAGCATCTTGAGGATGGTAGGGTTCTAAATAGGGATGGCATATGGTAGCGAAGAGTTCCCAAATGTGCATGCACGGTTTGAAGGCTAAGTCAGTGATGCAATATTGACTTCCGGTGACCACCCCGGGTGGCCAGGCCGTCATCGGATCTCAACCCTCATTTTCATGCGTTTTAGAAAACTGTGATCCACTTATTTGGGGCAACCATTTTACCTTCCAGTAGCATGATTACTCTGTAAGATATAACAAGTCTTTTTCCATGCACTTTTGAAGAGACCTGACAGATTCTCATCTGTTCTGATCATTGCTCGGCAGGTGCATGATACAGTCACGTGGTTAACTAGTTAAGATTTGCTGCCATCTGACAAACCTTCCTTGGAACGAGCAGTATCATTTAGTCTTAAAAAAGAGGAATTATTTAGAAGATGCATCCTTATGAGAAGATTTCAAGAAACGGACAGACATAAGATTCAACTTCAATTCAGTTCTCACTCATTCTCAACTGGCTCAGATTTTGACTTTATTCTGGGATCAACGAATTTTAGAAGCCAAATTTAATCATAGTCTAATCATCAATGAAACAGCGTGAGAGACAGAGAATGAGTGAGTTCACTTGATGAGAACTGTCAGACAAGACACAGTAAATATCTAAAATCAATAAACCATCCTACGCAAAAGGAATCAGACGACCTCCCAGCCATAGCTCCATTTATTAATACTCAATTGCGCTGGCCTGCAGGCACATATCTATTTCTCTGTGACGGCTCTTCCTCGTTTCTGTGGGGTATTAATGATTTCTTAATGTCGAATACCTCGATCAAATTTTGCCAGGTGTCAAAGTCTAGACTAAAGACAGCTTGATGCTTCTGAAGGCCCCTGCGTTGTGCCTCGGATGGCAACGCCGGCGTCGACGGGTCTATCAGAAAAAGAGATCAGCTTTGCATAGGATACAGACAGGGTACGGATACTTTGCAGAAGGATTCCAACATACGTAGTGTGGGAAAATCATTATCATCAATACCAACTCCCACACTTCCATCTCTGACTAGAAAGCTCACATAAAACAGATTCTCGACCGTCTGGCCGAAAGATTGTGGGTTGATACAAAAATTGAAAAGCGGGACTCCACCGTCGTTTGATATGTTATACTTATACATGACTTCCAAGACCTGATCTCGGGATGGTTGACGCAGTTTCGAAAGCTCGTCGGTGGCGAATTTTTCACCTGCCTGCTGAGTTATCACTAGCACCTTGCGTATTTCGGTGCAAATGGCCGTCAAATTTGCGGTCTCCTGCTGCTGAAGGTCTTCTGCTTGAAGTTGCTGTGGACGAATAGCCTGAGAAGGATCTATCCTCTCCTGCCTTGCTCTTCGTTGTGTTAGCTGCCGGACTCGCTTCTGCACGGATAATGGACCGTACAAAAAGCCGGAAAGTGAAGGGCGCAGGTTATGAGGAAAGCAGGCTCGTCGGCCCAGCAAGTCCCAATTAAGCACATCATCATCACCGTCACTCTCCTCGGTATTTCTACCACGGTTCTGGCGGCGCTGACTTTGAGAGCCTAATCGTTGACTGGATGACGCTCCTACGCTTGACGTTGAACGCATAAAGGATATGCATTTCGACACAAACTCCTCCACATCAATACCGGAAGCTGAGTTTCCAAGAACGGCATGCGCGGTACGCTTGAACGACAAGTCGGCCGCATTCACGAGAAGCCTAGAATCTATTGTGGCGTCTGATGTTTGCTTCACTTGTTTGAAAATTTCGTTGGCCTTTATAACGGTTTCGAGGATGCCGTTTGATCCCGGTTTAAGAAACTCGGCGCGTGAATCTACTTATGAGTCAGCGATATGTGCCTCCTAAAATCAGACAGAATTTGAAGAGGTTGATACCGTTTAAATTTATTGTAAGATCTCTTAGACCCTTCCGAACTGCTCTCCTCTCTTCAGGGTCTTGCTCTGGGTCGTAGAATTCTGTATCATTCACCTGCTCCAACGCGCGCCTATGGGCCGTTGAAGTCTCTCCACTGACATCCATTCCCGAGACCCTCCGTCTCTTATTTGACGCGTCGCCCATCTCCGACTGTGCATTTGCTGACAGCGTTTGTCGACTATTTTGCTTTCGCTTCTCCACGCGCGACGTGCTGGGTGAAGCACCGTTTTCTTTATCTGATGAGAAAGAGGCTGGCGGGGATGCGGCATTAGAGCCCGGGGGTGTCGCCGACAAGTCTGATTCACTGTCACCGGGAGCATCAGCCATAGTCCTTCAGGACCTAAGCGTGTTTGAGGCCAGAACAAATCGTTGTCCTCACTAGTGGGCCTTTCAATCTTGTTGTTATGAGCAAACAGGCAGGTATTTGCCTGGCTGAAAGAGAAGTGAAATAAGTAGCGGACGTTATCAATGCAGATATATATTCACGCTCTCAACCCTCAGCCCCAAACCCTCAGTTCCTCTGCCAATTTGCCATAAATCAGAGTTGTGATGTGTACCATTTGGCAATCCCTCCCTCCCCTTTCAAGTTCAAACCCTTGTTCCCCATTTGGACCGTTTTCCGTTAGCAGAAACGCGGTGGTCCGTGCACGCGGCTCGGATTTATATAGATCCGACATTAGCGCCGCAAAGCTCAGGTAATTCGGGCTTGGGGCCATGAGAAGCCCTAGCGCTTACCCAAGATGGGACGCCAAGCATGCGAGGAGCCGGTCTGCTGGGTCCTTCGAGACTGGCGTTGACATCACTCTCCCCGATCACGTTCCCCAACAGACGAACACGTTGAACCCTGCAGGCGAGCGGGGTGAACAAGTGCCAGAAGGAGACCGGAGGGAACACAAAAAGGAGCATCCTTCCCCGTCTGATAGTTCATGTGACGCTGAGAGCGATTATGGAGAGGACTGCCTTGTAAATTCTGTGATTCCCGGAGATTGGGAAGTGGTTCGGAAGATGGAGACATTTACTTTCGCAACATCCTCACAGATAGCTTTACCGATACGCGTCAAGATGTACGAAAAGAGAACCCTTGTGCACGTTTTATTTGTCTCTCCCGCCACTGAATGTTTCTAGATGCAATCTCGAAGGAAAGCAAAGGCAGATACCCTTTACCCAGTTGCTGCAGAATGAGAGACTTCGTCACCTTGGATCGAACCAGAGCCCGATTTCCGACCTCTACGTTACAGTTCAGCTATGGTCGAGCTGCAAACCCGTGGGCGTGCCCATGCAAACGGCATACAAATCCTTCAAAGCGAGTCGCACATGGAATGAATGGCTAGAAATGCCGGTCCTCATCAAGGATGCTCCGCAGAATTCTCAACTCGGAATTACCGTTTGGGACCTCGATCCTATGGGTAAAGACTCTTTTCACGGCCACTCTACCCCCTTCGGAGGAACGACGATTCCGATTTTCGACGAGGATGGAACATTTAAGAAAGGAAAACAAAAGTGTAAGATCTATAGACATACGCCAGCCGACGGATATTCGAACACCGCTACCCCAAGCACTCCTGTGCGGAAGCGCCGAACCGGGCAATTTGTTGAAGAAGGTCTTACACCGGAGGAGTTGGAATTAGAACGTCTCGAAAAGCTTCTGAAGAAACACGAAATGGGCGAGATCCAGAGGGTTGACTGGCTCGATCAGCTGGTCTTTCGAGCTGTTGAAAAGAAGAAGCTGGAAGCTGAGGATGCTTCTAAAAAGCGCGCCTTGCGAAATAAAATCGCCCGAGAGAAATATCTAGCCGAAACAAATGGGGACGCTAATGACCTAGAGGATGATGCCATAGACGACGAGAATTTCGTGCTCTACGTTGAATTTCCCCGTTATGATTTTCCCATTGTTTTTCAAGATCTTGAATATCCTCCGCCCCCTGTGTCCTCCTTTTCCCAGCAAAACCCTTCAATGAGTCAAACACTCCGCCCGCCACCTGAAGTACACCTTGGTCCGGGAATTGAAGGTGCCTCGGATGAAGTTGAAAACTCTGCAATTCTTAAAATCTATGATCCGGAGGTTGGACAAAGAGGAAATCCATGCGAGGACAAACATCGTAAATTGGTCCGTAGCCACCGGACTGGAATCATGGATCGTGACCTGAAACCCAACCCGAAAATTCGTGACGAATTGAATGATATTATGTCATACGGTCCTACCCAGGAATTGAATGCCGAGGAAAAAGACCTCGTCTGGAAATTCAGATATTATCTTACTCGCGAAAAACGAGCACTCACCAAATTCGTTAAATCAGTCAATTGGCAAGATGCCAATGAAGCACGTCAGGCGGTTGAAATTCTTCCCAAATGGACAGAGATCAACGTTGATGACGCTCTGGAACTTCTTGGTCCAACTTTTGATAACCCGGCTGTTCGGGCTTATGCAGTTGAACGATTAAGACAATCCGATGATGAAGAGCTGCTCCTCTATCTCTTGCAGCTCGTCCAAGCCCTGAAGTACGAAGTTGTCTCGCAACACACAGACGACGATCCTACACAGGATTCATCCTTGACAAACTTTTTGATTACTCGAGCGGCCCGAAACGTTTTGCTTGGGAGTTATCTTCATTGGTACCTAATGGTCGAATGTGATGACGATACAGGCAATTCATCCGCCCATCGAGAACTCTTCGCGCGGGTGGAGTATTATTTTATGGTTGAGTTAGAGAACGTCAATCCTGACGAAAGAAAGACTCTACTAAGGCAAGGTGAACTTGTCACTGTGCTTTCCAAGATTGCCAAGGACATTCGCTTTTCTAAGATCAATCGCATTGCGAAAATTGAGAAATTGAAGAAATCCCTGGCAGATCCCAAGAATGAAATTGTGCAGATTGATCCTCCATTGCCGCTTCCATTGGATCCTGAAATCCGCATTGTTGGATGCTTCCCGGATGCGGCCAATGTGTTTAAATCATCTCTTTCTCCTCTACTTATTAACTTCAAGCTCTCCGATGGACGAAAGTACCCTGTTATATTCAAAGTCGGAGATGATCTTCGCCAAGATCAACTTGTCATTCAGATCATCAGTCTCATGGACAAGTTGCTGAAGAAAGAAAATTTAGACCTAAAACTTACTCCTTACAGAGTCCTTGCTACGAGCTCAAACGCTGGCGCTATGCAATTTGTCCCATCGACGTCCCTTTCCGCAGCTTCGGCCAAGTATAAAGGTTCAATTCTTGACTTCTTGAGAGCGAATAATCCAGATGAGAGTGAACCTTTAGGTGTCCGTAAAGAAGCAATGGACACCTATATCAAGTCTTGCGCGGGATACTGTGTCATCACCTACTTGCTGGGCGTTGGAGACCGGCATTTGGAGAATCTTCTTCTCGCTCCAGACGGGCACTTCTTTCACGCTGATTTCGGGTTTATACTGGGTCGCGACCCTAAACCGTTCGCCCCCATGATGAAGCTTTCCAAGGAAATGATAGAAGGAATGGGAGGCGCCAATTCGCCTAACTATTTACAATTCAAACAACACTGCTTCACGGCATACACCACACTTCGCAAGTCGGCAAATCTCATCCTTAACTTGTTCAGTTTGATGGTGGATGCTAATATACCTGATATTCGTGTTGAACCTGACAAGGCGGTGTTGAAAGTTAAAGAGCGGTTCCATCTGGAAATGAGCGAAGAAGAAGCAATTCGCCATTTTGAACAGTTGATAATAGAGAGCGTCAATGCGATATTTGGAGCTGTTATTGATCGGATACATGATTTAGTCCAGGGATGGCGCGCTTGATCAATGTGCCCCATGGTTTGTATCCGCCATGAGGCTACGAGGAGATATGTGATCTTGTCCATGATGTCGGACCTCGTCCCTTCTGCCTACCTACCCAATTTGAGATCTCAATGCCTTCTTGGAGTTTTGGGCGCGAAAGAATCCTCGTAAACCTCACCAGGAGACGGTTGCTTCCAAGGTTGCTAAAGCAGGAAACCTTGCTTCAGCAACACAGAGGTCAGAGAAATACTTCCCGAGTTATTGAACTATGTCTCTGATAGATAACTACTATGCGTTTCGCATTTGGGTTACAGATCCCTTTTCAAAGCAACAATTCCTCCACCAAAGAATATATTGATCTCAACTAAGAAGAAGAAGAAGTAAAGATATATGTGATATAGTTATAGACCACCGGACCTACCGGGGCTCCTTACACTGTATGGATACTAGTTGTTCCATTCCGACATCATGTTATATAAATATCTCCCCGGATCCCCCGAGGATTCTAGGAAGACCATGCTTCTTACCACTTTCATAATTGAATCCTACCAATATGTGCCTAAATAATCAAATTGACATGAAGAGGACTTTATAAAAAAAGAAGAAGCTCAAATATTTCTGCCTTTGATTTCACTCAGAAATGTGGAACAAGATGTTCTATCAATGTTGCCCAAACTGGGAAGTGTTATTTTGTGGCTCACCTGGGAATTAAGTTAAGTTACAGCCACAGTGGCGTTAAACTCTACCAAGGTTGGGGCTTAATCCCAATTCCTGACCGCCTTTTTCTGCCTTTCCCGGCGAGATAAAACTCCGGCCATCAAGGTCTTCACCTGGGGGCTCCCGTTCAAATTGCTGGCAGCAACGAGCAGGCCTTTTAATCTCAAAGAAACACCGGCTATTTTGCGCCTCTACCATCCAGATCGAGCTTGATTAGGCCCTTTTAGAGATGGGGTCGAGTTTTATCCCTCGCCGGATTTTCAATGTGTCGGAGAATATTCCGCGCTCCTACTTTCTTGGTCATCATCGAGCTGGCCTCTCGAAAATGCGCTCCATACTGGACTCGATCGACCATGTCATTGAATGCCGTGATTTTCGGATACCCTTTACTTCAATAAACCCGCTCTTTGAACATGCCTTGGGGCAGAAGAGAAGGACGATAATCTACACAAAACGTGATTTAGCCGGGGACCGAAAACTTTATATGCAAAAGGTGCGCTACGGTCTTCCATTCATTTCTCAAACAAATTGGAAGAAAAGTTGCTGATTAGTTGTGTATTCTGTTCTATCCTGTACAGATAGAGAGTCAGATTGTCCGCTGGGATCACAAATCGTCTAAGGTATTTGTCGTGGACGCTTTCTCCAAAACCACAATGACTCCTCTCATTAAATATCTTCGAACATTGGAAATACCAAAGGACAATGTGACTGGATATAGAATGCTGGTTGTGGGTATGCCAAATGTCGGCAAATCCACATTTATCAATTATGCACGACAAAGATGCCTAAAGCTGCCAGCCCTGTCGAAAGCGGCTAGTACTGGCAACGAGCCGGGAGTCACGAGGAAAGTCGGCAGTCCGATCAGGATTCTTGAAAGGAAACAATGCGATATGTACGTGTACGACACGCCAGGTGTCTTTATTCCGTATGTTAGTGATCCAGAGAGCATGGTCAAGCTTGCAACATGCGGGATCATAAAACAATCCTTGATATCCGATATCACAATAGCAGACTATCTTCTGTTTCACATTAACCAACACAAACCATATGCATACCGAAAATATTGTGAGCCAACGAATGACATCATGGAGCTTCTCAATGCATTTGCTATGAAGAGTGGATGTCTTGCGAGGGGGGGCGCTGCCGATATCAATATGGCAGCACGGAAGTTCAAACATATGTGGTTTGAAGGGAAATTCAAGCAATTTGTCATGGATGATGTATTATCCATTACCACAGTGAAGCGCAGGGAGTGGCAGGAAACCTTTAAAGGAATGTTTGATGACGGAGAAAAGGTCGACAAAGAAGGGCCAACTTCCACTATGCGCGTGTTGGAACTATGATTACCATGCGAATCCTTTTCTATTCGATCCTCAGCATTGTTTCAATATACCCAGGGTTGTTTTGTTTGGAAATTTAATAGCAGTTTAAGGGTAATATTACAACATTGGATTATTGGAATTGTATAGTACCAAAGAGACCATGGGAAATAAAAAGATGAATATACCCAACTCCGTTAATGAACCATGCAGCAAAGCGAAACAGTCAGCCCAAAATTGGAATATGCAACGCCTCAGAGGATCTTATCAAGTAGTTTTCTTCTTCGTCTCTCCACCATTTCCTCCTGGACTTCCTCGAGCGTGGGCAGTCTCCATTCGACGCCATCTCCTCCATCTCCAGGAAGAAGCTGCCAACTCTCATCTACGGGGCCGTCCCCTCTTTTCAACATATTCTCAAACGCCTCTTTCTCTTTCTTACTCTCATACGCAAGCAGTGTGCCATCTTCCTCATCCAATCCATACCCAAAATACGCGGCATCAACATGCTTTCTTAGCATCTCATTCACTTTCCCTCCCGAATCGTCCAGCTGCCCAGCACTCCTCTTTTTGGCTGCAGCCTCAAACATCTCCTTCACACCAGGCAACTCCCTCGCCCGTCCAAAATATCTATACCCTTTCCCGCCACCGGGTATCTCCCTCCCATCATCGTCGTACACCCTCCCGCCACCACGCGTGTAATTCGGCCCACCCAGATTCCGTATCTGCACCTCCCACATCCACTTCTCGCGCATCAGCTTGTTGATCTCATCGTTCAAGTCGCGAATCTGGTAATCGCTCAGACTCAGATCCTGGATGCGCGTGACCTTGCGCGAGATCTCTTTGAGGACTTGGCCACGCCATTTCTCGCAGACGGGTATAGAGTCTATAGAAGTGATGGTTTTGGGGCGACGGGCGCGGCCGATGTCGAGGATTCCGAGGTCGGCGGCTTGGGCGGCGCGAAAGCGGAAGAGCATCGACTGTGCCTTTTCACTGTTGCGGGCCTGGAGGAAAGGGTGGTCAGTGATTTCTTTTTCTTTCTCTTTTTTTTCTTTCCCACCCCCTTTAGAGTTGCGTTCGATGGGAGGAGCTTACCATGATTGCGGGTGCGCGGGGGACAGGATGCTCTTGGGAAGGGGAACTGAGACTGGTAACTAAATTTGTAGAAAAGTATCCCCAACTTCCAAGCCAGCTAAGAGAATTGAAACAATGGCTCTGTGGTGATATCAGTCAATCATGCTCTGTGGTGTTGGGAGAGAGGAAAGCAGGCAAAGCAAGTGGACGTTCGTGTGTTTGGTTGCGGGCCGATGTTTGGTCGCTGTTTCAAATTGAGTCTTTTTGCAGCTTTGGAAATTTTTATTTAGGGGAGTTTTTTCCCGGCCGCCAGGACTGAGTTGAATCAACGACCAGCAGCCCTTTTTTGATGGGGGGTTTTTACGGCTGGAAGATTACTTTTTTTCATATTTACTGTTCATGACTAGATCCGTTTCCTTTTGCGGTTTCTCCTCTTGGGAGAAGTGTCAAATCTATTCTTGCATTATCTGGTCTAAAAACTGGCAACTTTTTCCCATCAGTCTGTCTTGAAAGAGGGCTTCTAAGATATCCTTTCGCCATTCTTGAAGTTTTTACGAAAGATACTATGGAAATTTTTGCCCCTGCATTAGTTAACTACCGGAACGGCGTCTAGGTCCAGTTCACGACTCTCTTAGATAGCTTAATCCTCGGTTTACTTGGCAGAGGAAGAAGATCGGATTCTGGTATATCAGAATCGAGGAGCAGGTGTGTCAGTTGAATCCTGCAAGCTCAATTCCTTGTGATCAGTATTGGGAGATGAAATGGTGTCCTTTACTGAGTAGCGGAAGAGGCACCCGTTGGTATTCCCGTCTTTTCATATCACCACGGACAAGAAGTCTATTATACCTGGATCGGGTCTTCACGTCGCATTTACACCACTATTATGCTCGCATACCCAATATCTTGTCGTCTCGTGAAGTTCGGAAGCTTGAGTATCATATTTGACGCTACCTCCCGACCGTGCGAAGGCCAACCGACTGCGGCACTGCCGGGTACGACTTAATAGGGGTATATGGTGAACCCTTCGCCCCCATGGAGGTCGTTAGCAACCCATGCTGCACTAGGTATTTGAATGAAGATCGAACTGCGGACAGCGTGAAGTGTTGACCCGATTTCCTTTCCTGAAATAGATGATTTTTGCACCAGTAAGCATCACCGACAAAACGGAAACTAACTCCTCGTCCTGAGACTGCGGAAACAGTGAGTCAAGAAAAGGTGGGAGGTAAAATTGTGAATGAAGCCGGCCGAAGCACAAGGACGCTCATTTATGGGTCCTGATCGAACTTGAGAGTCTCTTGATTGCTCACGAGCGTTATATCAGCGCGCGAGATCATCTGGTCGCAAGCAATATATCAATCAAAATAAGTCCTGATCTCCTGGTGGCTAAAGCCGCTCTGTTACATGAACAGTCTGGCAGCGGTGCTGTCGTCATCTCACAAGGGCAGGCTTCGAGGGCCGCGTGTGACCAACATCTAAGATATGTAGGTTACGCTTGAGATTGTTTGTTTCAAAAAGGCCCCCGCCTGTTTTCTCCTAGCTCTAGATTGTATCATCTGTATCAGGTCTGAAAAACTCGTGTGTAATAGCAATAGTCGGTAACTAGTTATACTCATCAGTCGCGCTGTGTCCTACTCTGGGCCGAATGGTTGTGCCGGTGGTGTTTGTACGTTAACTTAGATCCTGATCTCCGAGCGACATATTCTTTCTATTTATATGACCCAGGAACTAGGATTTGCAAAAGACAAACACCCAGGGTCCCGGCCTGACAACTTACAAGGGTTGTGGCATCCGTAGGCTCTAACTAGAGAGAAAAAAAGGGCCTTTTAGCTTGATAACTAGCCGCTCAGGGCGAGTCTAGGCTTCCAACCTCAAAATCAGCTTTCCATCATTGTAGTTATTTAGTTAAACTGGTTGAAGAATGTTGGACGTCTCCCGATCAATTTTGGACTCGCAAACTTGATTGTCCAGAAGGGAGTGAATGAAAACAATGGCCCCTGTGGACAAATCCTTTCATATTATAAAGCGATCTGCCGCTGGCCTCTCTCGCACAGGTATGACCCAAGGAATCAAATTCAACCGGATGTTCACCAAGGAAATCGGTCAGACAAGCAGTGGAGCTTGAGAACAAGGATTTCAACAATAGCTAGTCAAGTTAGTTAACTAGTTAGTTAAACCAGGAGACGAGTTGGGCCCCTCCCCCTGCCGAGCGTCTTGTCTCTTTATCAGAAGCAAAAGCCACAAGCCAATCGAGGGCCTGGGATGATGCGTTTCTCCTAAACTAGACCCGGCAGAAAGATAAAGAGAAAAAAAATAATATTCCCGCTTCAGTCTATTCTTCTAGTTAGTATTTAAAAGAGACGGGAGACTTACGCGGCCGCAGATCCCTTTTTTGGGGATCCATCTTGTTGAGTTTCTCCGCGAGACAGCGTTGAGACTGGCTTCAGACATATATTCCTGGGCTTCCAAGATATTTTTCAATCACATTCTTTTCCCCCCAAGCCAGTGCCCCCCTGTAGTTAACTTATTCTTCCGGTTCCATCTGCTCTTGGGTTTTGTGGGCTATGGGTCTAGATTGGATCGGGAGTCCTTGAACCCGTGTTCTCTGGTTCTTCGTGAAAATAGCTAGTTACCTACCTGGTAGCTCGAATCTTCACGCAGCTTAACCACAGAAGAAAGAGCACGCACGGCCAAAGAGCAAAACCCCCTCGCCAGCGGGCTCTAGATTCTATGCGATTTACGGACCTTCTCCCTTTTATGACTCTCACAACCCGGCATTGCAATTGTGCGAACCTGATGGTTTTTTTCGATTCCTCCCGGCTCCGAAGCTTCCCTCCTGTCCGCGTAACCCTCTCCGCGCCATGATTTCCTTTCGAAGATGCTTGATCGTTGCGGCCTCCTTTCTCGCGTTCGTGTGCATCCTCCACCTGTCCGGTGGTGGCAGCAGCACTCGACTGCAAGCTAAACCAAAGGTTGTCGTCTTTGAAGGAAGCCCGTCTTCGAACGCAGAAAGTTCACGCCAGACTCAATCCCCGCAGATTCGACTCGATGAATTGACTCGAAAGCCGCTCCGCGAACGATTACGGTTTCAGTTTCCTTACGATATCCAGTCAAAGTTCCCTGCTTACATCTGGCAGACATGGAAATATAGCCCCTCCTCAGGACAGTTTAAAGAAGACCTGCGCCCGTCCGAGGCCAGCTGGACGGAAGCACACCCGGGGTTCGTCCACCAGGTGGTTACAGATGATGGCGTGAGCTACGTGATCAAATACCTATATGCCGCTTTCCCGGAGATAATAGATGCTTTTGAGTCAATGCCACTCCCTGTCTTAAAGGCGGATTTTTTCCGATACCTTGTTCTCTTGGCCCGTGGCGGGATATATACCGACATCGATACTTATGCCCTCAAGTCAGCTGTTGAGTGGGTGCCCAACGCCGTGGACCGGTCTACAGTAGGTCTTGTTATCGGCATCGAGGCAGACCCGCTCAGGGACGACTGGCAAAACTGGTATTCCCGCAGGATCCAATTCTGCCAGTGGACCATCCAGTCAAAACCCGGACACCCGATACTTCGGGATGTTGTGGCAAACATCACGGAGGAGGCGCTACGGATGAAGAGACACGGCAAGCTTCAAAAATCAAAAATGGATAAGTCGATTGTGGAGTTCACTGGTCCAGCAGTATGGACGGATGCAATTTTCCGCTATTTCAACAATCCGAGTTATTTCGGCGCGGGCAAGGGTGCCAACTTCACCAAGGAGATTGATTATAAATATTTCACTGGCATTGTTGCTCAAAGGGTCGTCGGGGATGTCGTCGTTTTGCCGATTACCAGTTTCAGCCCTGGCGTTCAGCAGATGGGTGCCGAGGAGCCAGAGCACCCGATGGCTTTTGTTAAGCATAACTTTCAAGGTACGTTTTAGCTTCTCATGTTCATGATTTTCCTGTTTGTTTTCTAGTTTGCGTTGGATTCTGACCATAAAATAGGAGCATGGAAATCCAATGCCGGCGAATAATCGCCCCTCTACAATGATGCTCCTCTTTCCCGGTAATCTCTTGACCGAAATATCTATCTCACTGAAGTGGGGCAGACTATTTTGTCTCTGACGGCATTTGGATCACTTCTGGGATTCATCGCGTCCGCCCTTAGTGAAGTCTCAGAGCGAACTTGGCAACCCGCCTCCCCGGTTACGGCACCCTTGCTGATAACTAGTCAACAAAATCCATCCTTTCGTGCCATCACACGTTTCCATAAACAAAACACACCCGAACGTTTTCTACCTTTCCTCTCAATACCTACCCAGTGTCGTCATCCCGCTATGTCATCCCGACTCCGTCCTCGTCTTGCTCGGGCTCCTCTCGTTCCGCACCGATTAACCTCTACCTACCACCACCGTCCTTCTAGCAGTTCTCACCAGGCCTTTACTAAGTAAAAATTACTACTGCATTTTTTCTATGGCGCAACGGGTGGAAAGGGAAACAAAAAGGTATCCATTTAAGGTGTCAAAAAAGGCTATCATTGGGGGTGCATCTATATTTTCTCTCTCGGTGCTTTCTTTTGCGTGCATTTTATATTCCTTTCTGTGGCTTCATAATACTTCTACTTGTATTTTATATGCACGGACATGGTAGGCAACCTGGGCATAGAGCATTTGTTTTAAGAGTATATGTTTAATCTGCTTGTTTTCTGAACCGTTGTGTATTGTTTACTTTATATAATAGAAGGGTGGGTGGTTAAGGATATACATTGGGTTTCTGTTGTTTCTAATCATGCCCTTTTTCAATCATTGACAAGCTACTTGTCTTCAAGAGAGAAACAGAGAAGAAGTTGGATGAAAAGTATTGTTATTCATTTTTGACCTGTCTTTCTTTACTCCATTGGGTGTAGATCGAATATTGAAGCTCACCTACCTAAACTAAAGAGAGGTAATATGTCAACGATTGCAATTAGCATAGTTAACTCCCTCCTAAGTTATATGTAGGCCCAAGAAGCAACATTACTATAAGCTATTCTCGAGGGCAAGACGAAATGTAGATAATATCCAATTAAGCTACACTAGGATCAGTAGTTCTGAAAATAATAGTTTCTAAAGATCTCTTCTGCCTAGCTCCTTGTGTGGAGGGGACTCGTACACTAGCAGAGGAAACAGTCACTCTTGAACGCGCAAGAACAACTTGAATATAGAAAGCTTGATGCAGGCACCAATGAAGCTATAAGAAGAAGCCAGAAAGGGGAGCTACATATCTGTTCCCTGAACTTCTGCAAATTCCTTGCTGCAATCTTCATTGATATTGTTCTTTTGCTGCTGGAAGAGGTTCAAAGCACATCCCTGAACCCTTCAGCTGCAGGAGTTGAATCCATGTATGGCAATGTGCAGCAGGAAATGTATAATGACAAAAGAAAGTTCCAGCACAAGCAGTTGATTTGTTGCTTACTAGATGGAAGAATGGCATGGAAGAATGCAAAAGTTCCTGACATTGTGGTTCGGGTTCTAGATCATGCACGCGAGTTGTAGGCTATTAAAATGAAGGTGTTCCATCACAGAGCAAAAAGCATGTCTCCTTCAGTTTGGCCGTACATCAGTGATCTCAGGGAGAATTTCTTGTAGCAACTGGCATTCCCCCATCCTTCCTGACGGGGTTGGGCACTCAAGAATTGTGTCCTCCGGTATGCGCAGCTTTACGGAGTACAACAGGCAATGTTGCCCTTCTCCCTTCCTGTGCTTCTTTGAAATCGAATTCAGATACCACGCCATTCACAAGAAATACTTCCCTACCCTGTATGAGACAATTTAGGCAACAGGACAGTGCGATTGGGAGCCGTGACAGGATATGCAACGGCAGGGGAGTCGATGCAGGAGTCTCGTTTTGTCGCTGCTTGAGCCTCGAGCCTCCGGTCCCCAGCCAATAACGAGGGAAAGAAGATATGAGGTTGGAGTCCTAGGATGCGTTGTCAAGTTTGGAGGGGAATTCCAGTAAATGGAAAGGCCCAACTTGTCCGATTCCCGTAAATAAATAGGCTTACCATGCCACCAAGATGCGTTGTTAAGTTTCCTACTGCAACCAGAGCAAAATAATTCCCTTATACAAAACAGTTATTGCAAACTCACTGCATCCAGCAACCCTTGCCTTGAAATCTCTAAATATGTCGGAGTCCACGAAGCCAAATTTAAGCCAAGATATCATCAGTGAATTGGAAGCTAAGAAGTGGGAACTGGAGCAACTCGAAACAAAGCAACAACATCTAAACAGCTTCATCCACAGTCTTCGTCTGCGTCGCCAAGAATTGGAGCAGCTGTCAACAAGCGCCCGTAACGCTCGCTCCAAACGGGCGAGCGGACCAACTCTCTCGATCGACCAGGAGATAGCCCAGAACGAGCAAGAACTTGAAAACACCCAAGCACGAATTAACGCAACCCGAGAATCCATCGATCTCCTTTCGCAATCTTAAATGCGACGAAATACGTCGACTGCTTCGTTTTTTGGGGGGCGGCGGCGGGGCTGCCGATTACTTCCTCTTACGTATTATGACGAGATAGCAAGCTGCGATGAGGGTGGTCCCGATTAATGCCCAACGCGAGGGGCTCATTGTTTGGTTTGGGAGCGATAGCCGTAGAGCAAGGCTGCTGAGGCCAGTTCTCAGACGGTACAATGGTGTGGATGAATTGACGTTGGATTCCCCGGGAGCCTTGTTTGAAGTGTCGTCTTTCGTTTCGGTGTCTTGTGCCTGTTTTTGAATTCCAAGCTTATCGCATTCTTCCTTGAATAGCTCAAGTTCTTGAAGTTTGTGCCGCACAGCTTCCAATTCTGGTTTATGTATCTCAAGACTGTAAAAATCATCCACTCTCTTTTTAAAATGAATTCTCTCATTTCCATAATATTT
>LJPK01000481.1:9927-60701 GCA_001430945.1 Amauroascus niger
CCCGCCCCATATTGTTGCAGCAAATTCCTTCCCTCCCTCCGTCCTCTCAGTCCCCATTGGCATTGGCATTGCATTTCTGTTTATTACAGTTACGTATAGAGAAAGCTCCTTCATCCGCCGAACACAATCCGAGCAGCGAGGCTTCCATCTTGGATGGGGGGTGATCGCTTCTCCGACGACTTCGAGCCCGCCATGAACCTCGCCGGCGACTCCGAACCTGATCGAGCCATGACGGACCGCGAGGCCTCCGTGCTATCAACCTCACCTGCGACCACCGTACCTCCAGGCACAGAAACAGATCTCGCAACCAGGACGAGCAGCGAAGGCGAAAAGTTCTCATCTGCGAATCCTTCCAAACCCGATGCTGCTTCTCCGTCGGTGACAGCGACTGCTGGTCATCCTAGCTTTCGAAGGTGAGTTGTGGCCACACCGATTTTCCTTTTCCTACTTTATCGCTGTTCGAAGTCCAACATTGTGAGATTTCAGAGCGAGGCAGTTTGAGAGGGGAGCTGGGGGAGAAAATCTGTCATCCTGAACAGATTTCTCTGATAAAAAACCACGTTTTGGGGAAGAAACAACTTTATTTCAATGAATCGAAATTCTTGCTGACCATCGTCATATATTTATGTTCTAGACAACGTGCGTCGCGAGCTTGTGAGGTATGTTCTACACTTCGTGTTTGATCAACGCGATCTTTTTGGATTCGCCCTGGTGTTGAGCCTCGGTACCTCGGCCTGCCTCTCTCACCAACGGGCGCTTTCGTCCCTAGCAAGACGAAGGCGCTTGAGGTGAGGATCGAGACAGAAGAATAAACAAAGATAAAGGAGATGAACAACGTGGCTAACAAGGATAATTTTGGCGGCTGTAGACATGCCATGCTAGGAAGGTTAGTCCTCCAAGCAGAATTTCTTTTGCGTGATACACCTCACTGTCGCCAAACAAACACCCCCCAACTGTTCACCTCTTGATTCCCAGTGGATCTGTCTATGTATCGCCGTTTGGTACTGACGGTTGCTGCTTGTTGTTTGTTCTTAGGTCCGCTGTGATGCTGCAAGCCTTGGTGTACCTTGTACCAACTGCGTCGCCTTCTCCATCGAATGCAAGATCCCGACTCCCAAGCGAAAAAAGAATCAAAAGACTAAGGATGCACCTACGTATGCTCCGTCCTTTCTTTCCATTTCCAATACCATGCGACTAATGTACTGTGGCTTCTCAAATAGTGACGAGAACGGTTCTGCCAACGCAAGCGTCCCCCCAAGAGACCCTTCTGCAGATCCCCGCAGCAGGCCTGTGGATGGAATGCCCGCTACCTCCTTGACGGAGGCCCAGGCTGCCCAGCAGGCTCAGCAAAACCACTCTTACGCACAATTCATGAAACCAAAATTTGCACGAGCGCCAATTACGGAAGCCGGTCGAGTAGCTTACCTTGGCGAATCGTCCAACCTGTCCATACTTGTTCACGATCGACACGGTACCACCGACGTTGTACATTACCCTCTCCCCGAAAGCATCAGAGGGTCCAGAGCGAGGCTCACTGAACTGGATAGCCTTGAAATTGACATTCTACAGCAGCGCGGCGCTTTCCTTCTCCCACCACGGTCGCTTTGCGATGAGCTGGTCGATGCATATTTCAAATGGGTTGCGCCCGCTGTTCCTATAATAAGTCGCAGTCGCTTCATGAAACGATATCGTGACCCCAAGAACCCCCCTTCGATTCTGCTCTTACAAGCGGTGCTTCTCGCTGGTTCGAGAGTCTGCACAAATCCGCAATTAATGGATGCGAATGGGTCGACTACCCCGGCGGCAACAACGTTCTATAAACGGGCCAAGTCTCTATTCGACGCTAATTATGAAGATGACAGAGTCACTATTGTCCAAGCACTGGTTCTAATGGGATGGTACTGGGAGGGCCCTGAGGGTATGTGATGCTTCATTTGTTATTTCATAAGGTCCCTGTAAATATTGACTCTTTTTGGCAGATGTCACCAAAAATGTTTTCTATTGGACTCGGGTTGCGATAATCGTTGCACAAGGATCTGGCATGCACCGAAGGTTGGTATCGCGTTGGCGCATATCCCTATTCTTTATTTGATCATTCCGCTCATAATGTGAATAGTGTTGAAGCTTCGCAGCTAAGCAGAGCAGATAAGCGACTATGGAAACGAATCTGGTGGACATTATTTACGAGAGATCGCTCAGTTGCTGTCGCCCTCGGACGACCTGTCAATATTAACATTGATGATTCTGACGTGGAAATGCTCACGGAAGACGATTTCATTGAAGATGAAATCGATTCCGCTGCGGAGTGCCCTCTCGATCCTACCCATGTCCAATTTTTTCTGCAGTACGTTAAGCTTTGTGAGATTATGGGTCTTGTATTATCGCAGCAGTACTCCGTTGCCTCAAAGTTTCGGAGAACGAATGCTATGGACTTGACGCACAGCGACATGGCATTGGCAGACTGGTTACAAAATTGCCCGAAGGAGGTGTATTGGGAGCGAAACCGGCATCATTTCTGGTCGGCTCTGCTGCATTCTCATTATTAGTATGTTTTATGTTCTCTCTGCGATGCAGTATACCTTTTTTACATCACTAACCCTGTTCTTCCAGCACTACTTTGTGTTTATTACACCGCGCACACATGCCTCCTGCCACCGGTACACACAATCCATCTGCTGACGGGCTAGCCTATCCATCACGCACTATTGCTTTCCAGGCTGCCGCAATGATTACCGCCATAGTGGAAAATCTACAAGCCCACGACCAATTGAAGTACACCCCTGCTTTCATGTAAGTTCAGTGTTATCTTTTCCCTTATCGTCAAGAATCAGACATCATATTAACACATTTACAGTGTCTATAGTTTATTCTCTGCCCTGATTATGCATGTTTATCAGATGCGCTCATCGGTCCCTAGTGTAGTATCCACAACACAGGAAAGGATCAGTATCTGCATGCAAGCTTTGAAAGACGTTTCGAGAGTGTGGCTTGTCGCCAAGATGGTTTACACCTTGTTTGAGTCAATCCTTGGGAACAAGGCACTGGAAGAACGTCTCCAACGAGCCGCAGGGAAACGCCATCAGAAGCAAAAGACCAAGAAAGATACTGCTCCTCCGTCAAAAAGGCCAGAACCTCCCAAGCGCAAATTCGATGATTTGGATATATCTATTCCCAACGGCCCTCCTGCTCATCAAGTCTCATATGAACGGTCACGACCCCAAACGCCAGCCGCTACGCCATCCATACAGCCTGCCCAAATCGCTACTACAGGCGCATCTCAAATTTCCCCACTACCCCAGCAACGAGGCTCCAAAGATGGTCTCTTAGTTCCATCCGGCCACGGAGCTAATACCCGGCCGACGTCGCCATTCAACCCCTCGTTCTCTATGCCCACTACGCCACCCGATTTCTTCCTTGTCACCCGGAACTCCCCTAATCTATCACAATCCCTGTGGGAGAACTTCCAGCCGGATCAATTGTTCCCTGACGGCACCAACATATCCGGCACCGGATTTTCACCTTCTTCTGCAAACGCAGTGGATCCCCAGCTTCAGATGTCACAGCATTTGCAACCGACGGGAATGGCTCCTCAGGCGATGGGAATGCATCAACAACCGCAACATCTACCTTCTCGAGGGCCACGCGCGGCTCATGAGAGCCCCACGATGATGCATGGTATGTCCGGGATGGGGCCAATGGGGCACCAGCAACATTTGCAAACCGGCATGCCGATGCATACTCAACCATGGATGTTTGACGGCAACATGCACCTAGATGCGTCTAGTCAGGATGATAATTGGAGTAATAGTTCACGAGGTCAGGGGCCCGTTGTACCCCCGACTCTGAACGTCGAAGACTGGTACGCTCTTATTCCGTTTTCCTCGTTCATTTATCACATTGTTACGTTTATGCTAACAATTATTTTTGCTCTAGGTTTCAATTCTTTGGGATTAATGGTATCGACAGTATAGGAATAGATCATGTCTGAACAGGTTCTTGGTATGATCAAGGTTCTCCTGGCGCCTAAGTTTCCTCGGAAAACACGTTCGTCACTGGTCAGCCATATGCTTGAGCATATCATCTATATATTTCGTGGAGATTATTTTTTTTGGAAACTGGCTGCAGAAAAATGCGTTTTGTGATCGTTTATGGAGTAGCCGGCAACTTTGTTTACTTTTTTTACACTGGTGTACTCGGAGTTGATATCCAGGGGGAGCCTGTCTCGTCGTCTCCTGCTGCCAGTTCTCCATTTTCTGGCTTATTTACCTTCTAATTTACGCATCCCGTACAAAATGACTGTCGGAACTGTATGCGATAACATAGCCCCATACAAAATTACAATCCAATTGTAAAAATCTCTGCTTTGATTCGCGTCAGGCTTTTGAGACGGATAAAAGGACATTTACCAACGTTGAATATGACTAAGCATGGCGGGTTTCCCAAAATAGAAATGACGCCTTCAGAACGGGATGGCTTGTCAGATAGCGAAACAAGACAGGGCGAGCAACAACAGGAAGGGGGGCGCAGACCCGAGATGACCTCTTTTCACTCCCTCAATCTCTCTCTCATCCATCCAGCAAACCCGCTTCGTGAAAGCTTTTTCATTGCAATCTCGATTATTTTGGATTTATCCTACCACTCTTGGCACGGAGACATTCATGCGCCGTCGTCAACGCTAGTCTGTCCTTATGATGATCCATCGCCGCAACCTGAGCCTCGTCCAGCGAACTGACTACATCAGGTAGTTACCTGATCGACTCGCCATCGTCCGTTTTCTGGCTGTCGCTCGCTGGAGTATATTAACAATTCCATGCAAGAGGCAGATTTCGCCAATTTTCAGAAAACACAAAAGCACAGTTGCCTTGGTGCCAACTACGTTCCCCCAAGAAGCGGATTACGTCGTCCCCATTTGTACCTACCCTATGCCGAATCCACGCTCATCCGTCAGGAAGAGAACGCCCTGTATCATTACCAACTCGGTTTCCAGCGAATATACAATTATCTTTCGGGGCTTTCGCGTAATCAATTGATTAAAAAGAGATAGGAACCAGGGTTGGAAGCCAGGGAGATCTAGGAATGAGCAGTGACGGAAACCCATTGGGTACATTTAACTCTCCTACCTCCGCCCCTTCACCTTGTCGCGGAGCTAGTTCCAGCTCTGTTACAGCGGCGACTGCTTCGACTATCCGTCCGCGTAACCGGCGGTTGATATCGTTTGTGGAAGGTGGCAAGGATGAAGCCGGCGGTGCGGTAGCACAACAGGCGGGATTGGGTCCCGCCGTGGCTGGTACGTCACTGGCCGGGCTTTCAAGCTCGAGAAACGTGTCTCCTTCGCCGTTTTCCTCTCGGACGGGGTCTCCAACACCACGCAGACAGATTTCGCGGGCGGCTTCGGGGATGGCGATTCCTGGGACGTTGCCGAACGGACTAAGGGCTGGCAGTGTACGGACAAGCTCTCGGGGAAATAAGTCCGCTGGATTTGCGGCGGACTTGCTGGATTCTTCATGGTCTTCGATTCAGGGATTGGCATCCTCGGTGTTGGGGACGGATAATGCACAATTGAGGAACAAGTCACCGTTAAATGGATACCGCCGAAGGAAGACTTCCGGGGCTAGTTTCTCTACTTTTGCCGTAGATGGAGGTCATAGGCGGCCCGGATTGCCGTCGGTTTGGGGGCCCTCTGGTTCACACGACACGCCAATTCTTCCGGGGTCAAAGGAAGATCGGCAAGCCATTATTCAATCAAAAAAGAGAGAACTCTTATTGCAGGCCAATGGAGATGCTATGCCAGATAGTCAGGGAAACTATAAAAGGCGCACTTCACTCGATAACTCCTACTCGTCGTCACCAGCACCTCCAGTGGAGCAAGATGACGGCGATGCCTTAGTCTATATACATCACGTACAACCAAATGACAGTCTTACTGGAGTTTCCATACGCTATGGCTGTCCACTCCCTGTGTTGAGGAAAGCTAATGGCTTTTGGCCAAGCGATAGTGTACAGGCAAGAAAAGTCATAGTCTTGCCTGTCGCGACATGCAGTTTAAAGGGGAGACGCATTTCTCCTGACGAACAAACTGGTCTGTTGAATCACGAGAAAGGTAGTTCGCCTGGGTTTTTCGAGGATAATAGTTCTCTCGCTCCCAATTCTCCTCCCCTGAGTACATTTGGTTGTGCAGAATCGAATCTTGGATCGGATGATCCGTTTCTTCCTTCTCAACAAAACAAGGGGTCTACAAATGCGCCTACGTGGAGACATGAAAGCTGGATGCAAGTCGAAGGATTCTCCTCGCCGGTCGAGCTGGGTCGTGTTCCCAAACGAACGTTGGGCTTTTTTCCCAGGGCTCGTCGAAAATCCCAGACTCTTTCGGGCACGCCTTCCGAATTTGATATGCGCTCAACGGAAAATCAGACACAGGAAAGTGCATCCCGTTCACCTAGCTCGCGTGTCCGTGATCAATCAATATCGAGCTCAAAAATGTCCTCTCCTCATCGACATTTTCAGCGTCGTGGCAGCATCGTATTATTTGGACCTGGTGGTGTTGGCACACTGGATCGTAATGTTACCGGCCCTGGACCTGCGCCTGATAAACTTAATGCGTTTGTTAATACCCATTTACCGAACTTGGCCATCCATCAGCGACCACCTCACCTATCCCGCTCTTTTTCTAGGCACGATAACCGGATATCCTTCGACTCTGTATCCACCTCTTCGACAATCGGCCTGGAAAATGTTGGTGGAGCACTTGAAGGCTGGTTTCGCAAAGTCGCAACAAAAGCGAAAGCCGGATTGAATGAGCTCCAGCAACCGATCCAGCCGCATAGCCATCTAGGTATCGGAGGGACCGGGGATTTAATTGAGCTAAATGAGACTTCTGACAGTAGTAGGATGAGTACACCTCCGCCACATGTGCGAAATGGACAAGGTTACCGACAGGTTTCCTCCTCGTCAGAGGTGTCCAATGCTTGGGGAAATGTACGCGGTCGTGGGGTTGGACTGAGAGAAATGGATAGGAAGAAGGGTGACTAGCCGCCTGTATATAAACCTCTTTGAATTCGTCTCTTTTGGCGAACAGGAGTTAGCATTTGATATCCCGAGCATTGTTGGCTTTTTATTTCTGGCTTAACTGCTGAACACAGCTTGGCGAACGGATAGATTGTTGGTGTTTTTTTATTTTATCTGCAAAATACAGCGGAATCGGCTCTTCAACGTCTAATGGTGTAGTCTGCAACATACGAGTGTTGAAAATATTGTCAAACTACATTGTTTCATTGGCCTGGATTGTGGAGTTTTTGTGCCAGCAGGGCTCGCATTCTGGCCGAAACCATTCTTACACTTTGGAACCTTTTCTGCGGTCGAGATATGCTGTGATTAACTACTCTATTGAATTAGAGATTTATGGTTTCCGTCTATGATAAAGACATGCTTGGTAAGATATAAAGGTATGAACTCATATTCTAACAACTTCAGACACTCTCCGCTGCCGATTAACGATAAGCCGGAGTTGCTTCCCTTTCCATGAAAATGCAGAATGCTCAATACCGGGGCGCATAGCACGCCCGGTGGGGTTGAATACACCGTTACGGAGAGTAGGAGTGAAAAGTTCGTATGAAGGATAATCTGGATCATTGATCGGTTCAAATGCGTGAGCGGATTGAAGGTAGTTTAGGGGAAAGGGGGTATACGATGCAACTTACAACCGTCGACAAATTGATTGACTTGGTCCGGTGTCATGCCGGTGCCTCTGCTGAGAAGGAGGGCGCGTTCTTGTTCCTGGCGCCAGTCATAGACGTAGTGCGTGTCCTCGGCGTCACTGGGTTGTGAGGTTAGTTGGAGTTAGGAGGGATAACGAAGGAGGATGGATGGGGATGTAGCTACATGTGTAAGAATGCATCCAGTTGGCTGATGTGCAATTTGATTAGTTCTTGATCCCAACTTAGTGCTCAAGGAGTTAAGAGTAAAGGGGGACGGCATACTCTGTGAAAACGTCGTATGCTTTCAATGCTTCGTTCACGGTCAATACGTCCTCCAACTTGACATTGGCCAGCTGGCCATCATATGTGCCGGCTTCCTTCTTTTTCACCGCTTCTTCCCACGCGACACGCACTTCATTGACTGGCCGCGATCGAAACCCAACACACCATCCTTCGAAAATCACCACTTTAATTTTCAGGCCACCGTTCGCAGTATCATTGGTGATTGACCAGTGCTTTTCTGGTATTCGGTCGCCCTGGCCATTGAAGGCAGATTTATCGTAGGCTGGGATTCTTGTCGGCAGTCCCTTCTTTAGGGAGGCAAAGACCTGTTTGCCAAGTGAGGTGTCGTGCGTGGAGGGCTGGCCGCGGTGTTGGAGAAGGGAATTGGTAGGGTGTGAAGCGGCAAGGAGCAGTTGGTCTTCATGTGTGAGATAGATGTCGTCGAGGGAGAAGGCGATGGCGGGAAGGTTATATGGCGGAGCGGAGAGAGTGGAGCAGAGGGTTGTTACCTAGACGGCGGGGGGTTAGCGGCGGGGTATAACTGCTTGAGGAGCGGGATTCCGCTGCAATGCTGCGCTATAAACATGAATCCAATCCAAATGTATAGTTGCTGTTCAACACCCCTTCATAGGTAGTTACAGTGGTGCCAGAGACGGTTTAGATAACTGCAGTAGCCACTCACCAACGCGGTTTTCCCCGCGCCCTGCACGCCGTTCAGGCCGACAAACAAGGGAGGAGGATTTGGATCATTCCGATACTGAGCATCGTGGAGTTCCAATCTTTCCAGCAAGAAAGGAATGCAGTACTGGGATTTGTCATCGAGTATTTGCCGCATTGTCATTCCTCTTCGAGCTCTTCCCTCCTTTCAATGCGCCAATAATGTACCTTGACTTTCACGAGCCAACGCAACAATCTGCGGTCAGAAGCATGTGCTGCCAGATGATGTAATCACAAGAAATCACCTTCAAAAAGGATGCCGTCCTTGGAGCTTTCCGGACTCCGAATTTCCGAATATCAGAATGGCGGGGAAAATCTGTGCTGTTGCCCTGCATAAAACACCTCACCTGGAGCTATAATTATTCATCAATTAACTACTTCTCACTGACTATGAGCAATAAATCTCTCGTTTTCAGGTTCTTACCTCCTGTGTTTGGTGACCTTCCTCAAGACTTCGTTGGAGATGTTGTAAACCAATAGGACTCTCCTTTATGCAGCCCCGCACATGTGAGACGAAAGCATGGAGCAATCACATGCAGGCCCTTGTAGGAAAGTTCAATATTTGGCCAATAGAAATCAAAGCAAGGGTTCCACGACTCAAATAGGCCTAAAATTCTTATTGGCTACTTTCTCATAGCGCCTGCGAATGCCGCGACTTTTGAAGGACATCCAGCTCTCGCCCTTCGGACGGCCGAAGCCAAGGTCCCTGCCTTGTAGCTGCCCCCAGCCTAGCAATCAGCCGAGGTCCAAGCCGTCCAAGAGTTGAACTTGTTCGACATCATTCTGCGAACCTCGTTTCGCCGGGCACCTTTTCCGAACTCTTTCCTTCTTCATCACACTGCAACTTCTGTCGATCAAACAACCTCCCATTTCTCCTTGTTCGACTTTTTCTCCTTCTATTTGATATTCATCTTACGATATCATCCTTCTGGGCCCTGCAGCTTTGGTCTCCGTGCTCTCTCTTCCATTCGCACGGTTCTTGCATCTTGAGTTGCTTCCCCTCATCTTCACATTTTCTGTATTTTCGCCATGTCGCAACTACGCTTTGACGGGCAAACTGTTGTCGTTACAGGTGCCGGTGGTGGTTTAGGAAAGGCGTATGCCATTTTCTTCGGTGCTCGAGGCGCTAACGTCGTGGTCAATGATTTGGGTGGCTCACATACCGGCGAGGGTCAGTCATCAAAGGTCAGTGTGCCCATTTGCACTTTTCCCGGGGTTCCAATGCGTGACTCTTGTGCGACACTCCTGGCCAACTCGTTCTAACGATCGCAATAGGCTGCCGATGTTGTCGTCAATGAGATTAAATCAAAGGGCGGAAAAGCTGTTGCCAACTACGACAGTGTCGAGTTTGGAGAGAAGATTATCGACACTGCCATCAAGAGTTTCGGTCGTATTGATATTCTTATTAACAATGCTGGAATTCTTCGAGATATCAGTTTTAAGAACCTAAAAGACCAGGATTGGGACCTGGTTAACAAAGTTCATCTTTACGGTTCATATAAGGTATGTGGTGGATTTGACAGATATCTCCCGATCAGTGCTAATTTCATTTGTAGTGCGCAAGAGCTGCTTGGCCGTACTTTAGGAAACAAAAATTTGGGAGAGTTATAAACACTGCTTCCTCTGCAGGCTTGTTTGGTAGCTTCGGCCAGACAAACTATGCAGGTGTGTATAGTATCAATCCTCCATTCAAATAAGATATTAACTCAATTAGCTGCCAAATTGGCTTTGGTTGGTTTCACCGAGACCTTGGCAAAGGAGGGTATCAAATACAACATTCACGCCAATGCAATTGCTCCAATTGGTTTGTACCATCCCCTATATTCGCCCGTGACATAGTTGTTTACTGGTATCATAGCCGCTAGTCGTATGACGGAAACCGTCATGCCCCCGGAAGTTTTGGAGAAACTTGGGCCAGAATGGGTTGTTCCCCTTGTTGCCTACCTTGTCCACTCTTCTTGCAAGGAGACTGGGTCCATCCTCGAAGCTGGAGCTGGCCACATGGCCAAGTTGCGTTGGGAGCGTGCCAAGGGTGCTCTGTTGAAGACCGACGACTCTCTTACGCCTGGTGCGGTCTTGGCGAAATGGGCTCAAGTCAATGACTTCTCCGAACCAAGCCACCCAACAGGTCCCAACAATTTCATGGATTTGCTTCAAGAAGGAATGAAGCTTCCAAGCAGTCCTCCTGCAAAGGAACCTGATTTCACTGGCAAGGTTGCTTTGATCACTGGTGCCGGAGCCGGGTATGTTGCCATGAAAGCAAATTTTCTCTATCCAAATCTAACTGAATCTATAGTCTTGGTCGATCTTACGCTCTTCTCTTTGCCAAACTAGGCGCGTCGATTGTTGTTAACGATTTAGCTGATCCGGAACCCGTTGTTCAGGAGATTAAGAAGATGGGAGGCAAGGCCGTCGGCTCTAAAGCGTCAGTCGAGGACGGCCCAGCTGTTGTAAAGGCGGCAATTGATGCCTTTGGCCGTATTGATATTCTCGTCAACAATGCTGGTATCCTTCGCGACAAAGCTTTCACCAACATGGATGATAATTTGTGGAACACTATCGTCAACGTCCACCTCCGTGGTACATACAGTGTTACCAAGGCAGCTTGGCCATACATGTTGAAACAGAAGTATGGACGAATTGTCAATACCACCAGTACCAGTGGTATCTATGGCAACTTCGGGCAAGCCAACTACGCTGCTGCCGTAAGTTCAGTCCAGTCTCTATTTTAACCATTAAACGCTAAAAGTTGTAGAAACTCGGTATTCTTGGTTTCTCTCGAGCCTTGGCCCTTGAAGGTGCTAAGTACAATATTTTCGTCAATACTATCGCGCCAAACGCTGGTACTCAAATGACACGAACTGTCATGCCCGAGGAAGTTGTCCAAGCATTCAAACCTGACCAAGTTGCGCCATTTGTCGTCCTTCTCTGCTCTGACATGGTGCCCGAGCCAGCCACGAAGGGATTGTTTGAATGTGGTAGCGGCTGGTTCGGCAGAACTAGATGGCAAAGATCAGGTGGTCACGGTTTCCCCATTGATGTCGAGTTAACTCCTGAAGCGGTTGCCGCTATGTGGGAGAAAATCGTAGATTTCAATGACGGTCGCGCAGACCATCCGGAAGACGGCCAGGCTGGAGCAAAGAGCATCATGGAGAACATGAACAACAAGAGTGGTGGAGAGGCTAAGAAGAGTGGGGACGCAAACCAAGATATATTGGGTGCAATCGCAGCTGCTAAGGATCTGAAGGCGGAGGGAACTCCGTTTGATTACACTGACCGCGACGTAATTCTTTACAACGTCAGCCTTGGTGCGAAGCGAACTCAACTTCCTCTCGTTTACGAGAATGATGACGACTTCCAACCTCTCCCCACCTTTGGAGTTGTTCCATGGTTCAATACCGATATCCCCTGGAACATGGGTGAAATCGTTGCCAACTTCTCTCCTATGATGCTTCTCCACGGTGAACAGTACTTGGAAATCAAGAAATTCCCAATCCCAACTGCTGCCAAAACTGTATCCTATCCGAAACTCATTGATGTCGTCGATAAGGGTAATGCTGCCATTGTCGTCAATGGCTATGTGACCAAAGATGCCAAAACTGGGGAGGAGCTCTTTTACAATGAATCTACCATGTTTATCCGTGGAAGCGGTGGCTTTGGTGGCCCAAATAAACCAACGGCACGCCGCCCTGCCGCCGCCACTGCTGCGTATAAACCACCTCAGCGCAAGCCAGACGCTGTGATTGAGGAGAAGACCTCTGAGGATCAGGCTGCTCTCTATCGTCTCAACGGCGATCGCAATCCCCTCCACATTGATCCAGAATTCAGCAAGGTTGGTGGGTTTAAGACCCCCATTCTTCATGGTCTCTGCTCGATGGGCATCTCCGGTAAGCACGTCTTTAGCAAATTTGGTGCTTTCAAGAACATCAAGGTTCGATTCGCCGGAGTGGTGCTTCCTGGCCAGACGCTCAGGACCGAGATGTGGAAGGAGGGCAACGTGGTCATGTTCCAAACCACTGTTGTCGAGACCGGTAAGCCAGCTATTGCTGGTGCCGGTGTAGAGCTTGTCTCGAACAAGTCTGCGAAGCTCTAATCAATTTCAACGACTCCCATGAGCCGTGCCAATGAAGGCATATATATCGCCATCTAGGGCTAGGCGTGCTACAGCTTAATTGCCAAATTCATATCTTCCCAGGCAGTTAAGCAAGGTGCATAAAGATTGTATTGGTTTGTTTTGTCACTTTCTATGGATGTACTGTACATATTGCGTTTTCTAGTTGCAAATACTCTTTTTCACTTTCACACTCCCTCCATTGACCTCAGTTGTGGTTCATCCGGACGTCATCTACGATTGAGGAACTGGTTGCTCCTGGTATTGCGCGGGATGGGCGGCAAGGTAACTCTTAAGAAAAATTAGCTCCCACCGACAGTGGGAAGGTTTGCCGTACATATGCAACCGTTCGAATACAACCTTTGCTCCAACCAAGGGTAACACGCAGCCATCGGGCCTCCCTTCCCAGCGATCCCGGAATCGTTGGAGTGCCTGTTTTGTATTCCAGGTTCCTTGCCCAAAAGTTAGGAGACATTGCTTCCCGCGCCAACCGATTGCTTATCTGGCATCAAACTTAGTCCATTGTCCTTAAAAACCATTTCCGTGCACTGATCGTAGTAGGTAGTTACCTAAGGTTTGCTTGGAAGCAAGATAAAGCAATTTGCAGTTCCAGTTTCTACTCCTAGAGGTGAGGGTGAACAATGTCACCCAAAGTCTTGTGCGACATTGATGTCTGAAGGTTTCATCGATACCGTGAGCCATCCATAGCCTCCATGGGCTGAACTTGCAAGGATGTAAGGACTGGGCTTCCTATAATGTATGTAACAGTATGGCATAGCAGATAGATCAGTGTGCACCACCATAGGGTGAAGGAGTTGTGCGTAGAACCAGATGGTTTGGCTTGCTTGTTGACAGACAAGCCTATTTACAAGAGCATCTCTTTAAGGTTAACCCCATGTTTGGGGGCGGATCGTGGGTTGTGAAAGTTCACTTTTACTAGTCACCATCCCTCCCTCAGTGAGTCTTCACCCGCAACACCCCAACATCCAAACCACGTGGAGTTAAAAAGCGCACAGGCATTATCTTGATGAATTCGTCCCAACTTCTACACCCTTCTTCGCATTTTTTAGTTGCTTCCCACCAGAGTTCTATAGTATCTTGAATATGTAGCAGAGACACCACATTGCCTTCAATATCCCCCTTGTCTCAGATATGACAGGATGGGCTTGCCTCCATTTCTACGCGTTTCCAAATCCTCGAATTCCCGTGGTAAAGGGCTGCCTTCGTCACCCAATGCGTCCACAACATCACTAGCTCCGACTTCCTCTGCCCCGGTCACGGCAGCATCGTCATCGTCGTCTTCATCTCCAGCCGTAACCGCATCGACCTCCGCTACTCTCGTCGAAGCACTCCGCAACAATCCGTTCGGCACCACCTCGAAGGCCAAATGCCCCGCCACGATCCTCTGCAACGAAGAAGAGAAAGAACGTGAGAGGGCAGAACTCAACAGCTCACTTGTGATACTGGCGGAGCTGTTTCCTGATGTGAAGATCGAAGTATTCCGGGAACTGCTCGTCCAGTTTGATGGAAATAGCAGATTACAAGTATGTGTGGAGCAGTTGTTGCGGTATCGGAATGAGTGGGTGAAAGGAAGATGGAATGTGCCGACGGCAACGGATGCAGCCCCTACTCAAGCTTCAAAGTGCGTGCCGAGTAGAGGGGATGAGGATTCCACCTGGACGACAAAAGTACCGGACGAAGAAAGGTTTAGGAGTGACTTTTATAAGAAAGCCGTCAAGACTACGCTATGTCAGGAGTTTCGCTCCATCAGTCGAAGCGCCATCGATGCTGTCCTGGCGGAGGTCAACTACTCGTACACACGTGCCCGTCCAACGTTGAAGCATCTCTCCCGCAAAACTTGGCGTGTGACGTTAGGAAATATTCTTTCTTTCAAAAAGACAAAAGAGAAGGATGAGCCTCCTCTGCTGACCTGGCAACGGCAGCCGAACGGTGACGTTCTTCCTCATCTAAAGGGAACCGGCTGCGCGGAACTTGATGAAGAGCTGTACGATACTTTCCTTGTGCCAATAATTACTCAGAAAAAAGAGAAGCAGGAAGATGAGGATCTTAAATTAGCGCACGAACTCAATGACACAGAAGCCAAAGCTGCGGATGCGCTCTACGAATGCAGTTGCTGCCTTTCGGATGTGGCATTTGAGCATATTTCAATGTGCTCTGAAAGCTCCCATGTCATATGCTCCACTTGCATTCAACGAACCGTGCGTGAGGCATTATTTGGACAGGGCTGGGGCAATTCGATCAGCTCTGACAAGTCGACACTTCGTTGTTTAGCCCCATTGCAAAACGGTACCTGCAGCGGCGTGCTTGACGCAGAACTCGTCAAACGAGCCATCTTAATGGACAAGGCTGGCTCTGAAACGTACCAAAAGTTTGAAAGCAGACTTGCTGAAGAGTCACTTCTTAAATCACAGCTCAAACTTGTCCGGTGTCCCTTTTGTTCGTATGCTGAGTATGATCCCGTCTATCATCCTTCTTCCAAGGGCTTGACTTGGCGTTTTCGACGTGCAAGCTTGCTACCGACTATTTGCATGATCATGGTGCTTCTTGATATGATACCCTTTCTTATTGTCCTTCTCACTGCATTTCTTCTTCTTTGTCCAACCACAATACCTCTCATCTTCAGTGCATCCATGCAAAATCTTTGCCTGAGGACACGAAACCAACGATTTACCTGCTCAAATCCAGTCTGTGAGCGGCAAAGCTGCGTGACCTGTCAAAAACCATGGCATGATCCGCATGTATGTCACGAACCTCTTCTCCTCAATCTTAGAACGACTGTGGAGTCCGCTCGAACAGCCGCGATAAAGCGGACGTGTCCACGCTGCGGATTGTCTTTTGTGAAATCCTCTGGCTGCAATAAACTTACATGCGTGTGCGGATATTCAATGTGTTATCTCTGCCGCAAGGCTCTTGGGCCGCCCCTGCGACGCCCTGGAGCTAACCTTCGGGGGGACCACCGACTCCGAGAACAAGAAAATTTGGCTCTTATTGAAGCAGGCTTTGATGGTCCTGCTGACCTCGATGTACAATCAGACGAAGAGTTGCTCGACGATGAAGAGGAAGGTGAGGGATATAAGCACTTCTGTGAACATTTTCGCATTAACCCGGGTTCTCGCTGTACCGAGTGCAATAAATGTGATCTTTACATGGCGGAAGATGAAGAGGCTGTGGCTCAGCGTGCTGGGGAGAAAGCAGAACGCGAATGGAGACAGCGACAAGGCTTCGCGACCGGCCCTGTGCCGCATCCTCTTGGCAACGTGAATCGCCGAACCCGTGATAATAGGAATAGCAAATCAAATGCTCGCACCAGCGGCATCTCTCCTCCGTGGGAATGGAATTGGCAACTTGATTCTAAAGATTGGAAAGCACGATGTCGATTCTGGGTGCAGGACGTGTGGTATGATGGAAGATGGAAAGGCGAGGCGCAATATCTGGTTGATAAACTTGTGGAGATCTTGATTGTCGTTGAGACTTGATTGCCTTATGAATGCGTGCAGCGAGCCTTGGGAGTTTTCCTCCTCTTTCTCTTTTTTTCTTAGTTGCATTAAATCCACAGCAGGTCATTTGGGTTATGGGGTTGCAGGAATGGTGGGGGTTCAAAGACATAATTTCCTATAATGATCATACTGGGCTGGGCAAGGAGCTGGAAGTGTGAATATGACTGTTTCAGGTGCAGGTCTTCAGGCTTTGGGGAATTGGGAAATGGGCAGGATGGATTTGTGCTTCTCTTCTACATAGTGTTGTCTTGAGTCTTTCTTTATACCCACGGTTTCTTGATTAGTTATTTGTTCTTATGGCCTTTTAGCATTGACTTCGTACATACTCTAGGGAGTCGGGGACTTGTGATTCTTATGAACTATCAAACTGAGCAGATTCTGGGTTGAACCAGTACAGTTATACTCGCATCTTCGTTGCAGTTCCCTTGTGGTTCTACAGGTGGTTTGCTCTGAAGCTCTCAAGATGACTAGCGAACTTAAGCTGAATCTAATCTCCACGTGACTGGCCCTGATCTGACCAGCGTACGTAATCCGCACTCCAGCCAACAGCCAAACAGTGTTTAATGCCACCTCTTGCAGGGTATCTGCTCTCTGCAAGCTTGAAGACATGGCGAAGGCACTTTACTGATTCAGAACCGAAAGCTTGCTTTTCTTGCAGAAGAAGAATAGAATCGGATTCTTCACTATCCAGTCCATTGCACGCATGACTTTGGTGTTGTGACCGGAAGCAAACAGGGAGCTGATAGAGAAGATGGCGATGATGCCCAGCGGCATGTCTGGAGGGAGCCGAACGGCGAGCCCCTTTGTGATCGAGCGCGATGATGAATCCTCGTTTGAAAACGATCTCATGGACGGCGATGATTGTATGTGCATGTCCGGCCTTACTTTTTTTTTCTTTTCGAGAGATCAGTTAAATAGCAGAATCAAGCTTACTAAAATCCTCTTGTTCACTTCTTAGCCATCGAAGCTGATGACCCGCTCGCCTCTACCACTGATCGAACTCCGCTAACGGGACACATTGCTTCTTCTGGCAACGATCGAGGAGAGTCCTCCAGGTCCGGAGGTGGTATCACTGGCTCGTACCTCACGTCTTCTATTCCCGGCGAGGACCGTCGCGCTCCCGTCAACACGATCGATGAATCAGTATGGGATACATTGTCGCGCGACTTACTAGGTGTATGGGAGAAAATGAGACAAGTACTTTGGCCGAAATACCTGCTAGGAGGTATGTTGCAGCGCGGAGGTGGAGGCATCGCTGGTACGGCGGAAAGAGGGGAGGCCACGGGTTTCGGGAATGGTTTTGCGGGAGTTAGGGACTTAGTGGGGAGATGGCCTGATGCAGAAGTTGTGCTGCAAGGAGGCATGAGTGATGGTTTGAGGGATTGGGATCTTTGGTATGTCATCTTCTTGAATTGCAAGGCATGTTATTTTTCGTTGGCCGACTGACAATCATCTAGGGGTCCGCTGATCTTCTGCCTGTTGCTGAGCATGTTTCTCTCGTTTGCAGCGTCGAAAGAACAGAAGAGCTTAGTGTTTTCGGGTATGTTCTGTATTATATGGATTGGAGAGGCAGTCGTGACTTTACAACTCAAATTGCTCGGTGGAAATATGTATGTTTTCCCCTTGCCATACTTGTTCCAGATCATGCTCGCTGACTGATTAACCTTTTTTTTTTTTTTGACAGTTCGTTCTTTCAGTCTGTTTGCTTGATCGGATACACGATATTCCCGCTGGTGATTGCTGCACTGCTCAGTGCACTGGGGCTACCGGTCATCCCCCGAATCCCGGTTTACATCGTCCTAGTCGCGTGGTCCCTCGCGGCAGGTGTTAGTATTCTGGGAGGTTCAGGGGTCGTGAAGAACAGAGTTTTCCTGGCTGTTTACCCCCTACTAGTGTTCTACGTTGGAATTGGTTGCCTCTGCTTCATTAGTTGAGACGGAGCTTTGAATGGCATGACGGCGTTTTTGGGATCGATTACTGAGGGTATTCAGTCCGATTAACCGAGCGATAACCGTCTAGACTACGGAGTATGTATAAAGGCTTGGGAGTCAATCAAGGATTGTGGGCCTGATACACATTTTCTAGTCAGTTATTTGTATTAACATTATTGATGATATTTGATATTCATTTAAGCATTGTTCTCTGTTCATTCATTCATTCATTCACGTTAATGAGCTTTGAAATTTCTTCCTATTGAAACATAACTAGTCCCTTCGGCATCTTCATTTGAGTTTAGAAAAAAGAATCGTCCAAGCTGTGAGTTACGGTCAGCATCTTTTGCTCCGTCATCTCGTGTCATACCAATCAGGTCGAATTACATCCTGCCACGCTCCCGCACTTTCGACACCTGTTGCTCAAGTCAAGGTTGAGCGGGACGAGCCAGTGTCACTCACCAACACATTTGCCTCTAACGAGAGTCTGGTGTGCGTACAATATTCTCAACAAATCAGTTTTTGAGAACATACTCAGAAAGATCAAACCAGTGAGTTAGGAACCAAGAAGCTTATTAGTAGTTACAGTCTCTAATTTCCAGTCGTTTGATTGTTGCGGCCCTTTTCTTTTTTGCGTTGTTCAAAATTTGGTTACGCCCAATCAGACATATCGAAGGCCAACCGAACCCAGCAAATCATCAGCAAAACGGTTTCCCGTCCTTTTTCCCCACCAACTCTTCCCGACGAAGGCGCTTGCTACATACAAACACCAACAACATGGCCGATAAAAAAGCAGAGTGTGAAGAGAAGAGAGATTCTCTCAAAATGGCAGATCCTGAAGCACATGAACAAAATGAGCATTCAAACGGTAAGTAAGGGCGAGCGATCCACTGCCGCTGAGAAGAGACCGCTAACTCAAGACCCCCTTTTGACTGTTTAGATCTCCGGAATGATTCCCAGAGTGCGTCTAAAGGTATGAAGTGATATGGTTTCCTTTAAGTCAAATATGGAAGAACTCAAGCAGGCCTTTCTTTATTCCAAGATTTGCCCGGCAGTGACGCTAATACGTTTTTTTCTCCTCCGTTAGAAACATTCACTCCGACACAAGGTAGAACTGCGGAGAGCATTGAATTTGAAGCTTCAGGTTCTAACATTAAGAAGATCAAAATAGAAATGAAAGCGAATCCCCCCGCCGTGATGCAGAAGAGCTTTCAGAAGGTACGAAATCTTTGACGCCGCCACGGGAGTCCGAAACAATAAATGAGCCAGTCTCTGACAAGAAAAAAGATGGATCTGGTGAACGGCCTGTCCGCCAAAAACTCATGGAGACCTCTATAGCTGGCCTTTCACGACCGCAGTCCCCCGAGGATGAACCACTCGCTTCCCAAAAGTCCGTCCCGGAAAATGAAGATGACCGTGGGCGCCTAAGACGAAAGAGATCTCTGGATGAATCCAGAGAGGGAGAGAATTCTGATTTGAGTATGAAGGATGACGAGATTGGTCACCGGAGAAAGAGGTCAAGAGACTCGAAAGTAGAAGAAAGCCCAGACGACCAGGCGAAGGAGCCAAAGCCAGAAGAGAACCAAGCGAAGGAGTCGAAGCCAGAGGAGAACCGCGAACGAACCCCGTCGCCATCAAAGGAGGCGCTAAAAGAAGCCGAGAAAGTTCTTAGTCCGAAAAAGAAGCGGAGCAGGGACCAGCTCGATCAAGAAGATGTGAAGTCGGATAAGAATGACGTCGAGAGTGAGGGGCGGTCAGAAGAGAAAGCCGACGTCGAAAAACCAAAGTCAACTGCAAGTAACCGCACAGAAGAGGGTGAACCAGAGAAGAAGAGACATCGCGATGACTCGCAGGAACGAGATGCCTTGAAGGATGATTTATCGTCACAGGTACGTTCGATATACCCGCAACTTCATCATGTTTGAACTATGGCTTTCTAACACTTCCTGACAGGCGTCACTGCCCAATCCGTTCGCCAATACCTCAGCTACATCTCCATTCGTCAGCTTAAAAACACCTAAACCAGCCGAATCTAGTCCCAAGGACGAACAGCCAAAAGCCCCAGCCATGACATCTGCATCCGCATTCGCCTCATCGGGCTTGGCTGCTTTTGCCGGCTCTGAGAAATCACCTTTTGGCAACATAGGAAGCGGCGCATCCGTTTTTGCGCCCTCAAAACCTACCGAGGACAATACTGGGGAAAAGAAGGACGTCGCACTTACAACTGCAGCCACTCCGTCCCCATTTGCAACGACTGCGGCATCCCCTTTTAAATTACTTCCAGGAGGGTTCGCTTCAAGCGCTTTCGCTAGCTTTACTTCTTCAGCGCCTACATCTACAGGACGGCTGACGAGCTTCGCTTCACCTGCCGGTGGTGCTACTCCTGGTGGTGGCCCAAAAGCTAAGGCTTTTGGCGCAACATCGGATGATGAGGAGGACGAGGACGAAGAGAAGGGAGAAGATGAAGCCCGTCCAACATTTGAAGGGTTAGAGGAGGTGAAAGAGGACGAGAGGTTTTTCAAACAGGACAGTACGTGACCTCTGAACACTTTGGACCTTTCCTTCTGGGCGCTAACTTTGTTTCTTGCTAGCTGAAACCGGCGAGGAAAACGAAAAGACGTTGTACTCCTGTCGGGGCAAATTGTTCCAGTTCGATGGCAAAGAGTGGAAAGAGCGTGGTATTGGCACGTTCAAGATCAATGTCCTGCAGGCCGAGAAGAGCGCCGAGTCCGAGAAAGTTATACGTTCCGCTCGTATGATCATGCGCACCGACGGTGTACTCCGGGTTGTCCTTAACTCTCCAATCTTTGTGGGAATGAAAGTTGGAGATGCAAGCGGGAATGAGCCGACGGGGAAACAACTCAACCTTGTTGGGATTGAGAATGGCAAATCTACACCGTACCTATTAAGGGTAAGAGTCTAAATGTCAAAGAGATCCTTTTGGCATAATCGATGAAACTGACTTTTTATGCAGACCGCAAGCCCCACTGCGACCAAAGATGCATACCAAATCATCCAAGATATCTTATCTAAAATCTGATATGAGTCTATCTCAGCGGGGATCAGGATCTTTAGCAAAAAGAAAGGAAAAAGGGCGAATGTGCGGCATGTTTTTCTCTTTTTTTTCCGTTGAATGTATTCTCTGGGGAGCTCTATATGGGTCACTTCCTTCACAAATGACCGGTTCAATGCGCCTTTACATCTTTCCTAGTCCTACTTGTTTGCTATTTTGCGTGTTTTTGGTCTTTTGTGACTCGTCTTCGTTCGCAGTCTGAGGTTCTTGTCCCCTACATCCTTGTTATGCATGTGGTTTGCGCATACTTTACTGCTTATTTTCTACTTGGAGCATTTGTTTTTGATCCGGCTCGAGGATTCTAATGTGTACTTGCTGGAATAGAAAGTTCTCTTCTTGCCAGAACCTTCGTTTCTCAATCTCCTTTTGTCTAGACTTGCCCACACAAGGTAGTTAATTCTGCCACACACTTGCAGACCAACTGTTAGAACCAACAATATCTTCCAAGCATTTGTACAATCCACCGTGACTCGTGCCCCCAAATTCCAAGCGGAAGGAGTTTTGCCAAGAAAATGGGCAATTAGTTTAGTGGTATAACATCCGTTTTGCATTTGAACTGTCATACGGAAGGTCGTGATTTCGATTATCACATTGTCCAGAGCTGCCACTGTCTTTTTTGCTCCCCATTTCACCAATTCCGGAAGTATGCTAGAAATACAGGCTCTCTACACAAAAAACTCCGTCGCCTCAGATGAAACCAGCATTGAACACAGCTTGAGGGTCCCGTGTAGTCACTTGCTTTACGGCTGAGTGTTGAACTCTTGAGGCTCCAGTGTTACTCGGTACCGAGGAGTGTGCTAACCCCGATTGGGCTAGAGCGTTTAAAGGGGAAGAAGAAGAAAGACAAAGGAAGCGGAACGGTGCCGGTCCCTTCAAAGAGTCGGGGAAATGGAAGTAGGCTGAAGCTCACAAGAAGCGAGCTTAGTCTCCCAAATGAATCTATCAAAACATGACTAAAAAGAGAAAAGCCGAATGTCTCCAGGAGGCGGAAGAATGCTTGCTCACGGCCCCTTCTACCCTCACCCAGAATGGATGCAGTATTGCTACAAAACAACATGGCGGCCCGTCTCAATCTCGCGGGCGTTTGCCCTCAGCTCCATCCTCCGCCGCCCCGTCCCGGGCATCAAGCGCCTCCCGCTCCATCTCGAAGTCCTCCGCCAAAGTAGCGACTATCCCCTGGCCCGCTGCTTTTAAAAGCCTGGCCCAAACCCACCGCGCTCTGAACCTCGTATACACATTCTGCTGCACAAGGAAACACTTTGCAACCACGTTTGAGAAGATTAAGTCGGCCGTCGAAGCCCAGACAGGCGGGAAACAATTGACTGTCGAGGATGTGGCCAAAGTCAAGGTGCTGGTCCCGCGAGCAGTCAGGTTCGAGCTTGTGGATGCTGGCGTCGTGGATGTTATGAGCGTCCCGGAGGCAAGGGACAGTAGACGGGGCAGGGCTTGGGATGACTGGGAAGCGGAAGGAATGGGTAGGGACGTCGGTTGTGACCCGGTGAATGATAAAAACGGAGGCGAAAAGGAGAGCGAAGTTTTGTTGTTCGAGTTTGTGGATGGAGATTTGAAGGTAGAGAGGAATACAGTCACAACACCTCGGAAATCATGGGAGGATTCTCTGAAAATGCCAGTTTACAGTCAAAAACACATGGTCAGTTTGATCGAGAAACGGAATAAAAAGTTCTCTGATGCTATTGACGCTTTCCTTGCACTCTGCCAAGATGACGGCGTCGACCCCGTCTTGAAGCTTGAAGCTGAAAAAAACCTCTATCTGCCGGTTTCCGGGAAATCTGAAACCAATACCCCAGGTGCCGCTAAGCTGCCTCCTCAAATACCCAAAGAGCGAAAATCGGTCTCTGAGATCATCGATGAAATCAGAGAGCAAGATTGGTACACGGGTCAAATCGTTCCCAATGGTCATCGCGTCTTCGACGCACAGCCGCCGCTTTACGGCGAACTGAATTTCCAATTGTCGCAGAATGTGGTAAATGCATTGTACAACACAAAGGGAATCACCCAGCTATACTCGCACCAAGCTGAAGCTATCAACAATCTCCACGCCGGGCATGATGTGATCGTGTCCACCTCAACTAGCTCAGGAAAGTCTCTAATCTATCAAATTCCGATGCTCTGCGAGTTGGAGAAAGATCCTCTAAGCAGAGGAATGTACATTTTTCCAACAAAAGCTTTAGCGCAGGATCAGCGCCGAAATATGCAAGAACTTATGCAGTACATGGAAGGGTTGGAATATGTTATGATCGAAACCTTTGATGGCGACACGCCGATGAAGCAGAGAAATGCAATTCGCGATGAGGCCAGAATCATATTCACCAATCCGGACATGCTTCACATCACAATCCTACCACAGGAATCATCATGGCGCACTTTTCTCCAGAATCTGAAATTTGTAGTAGTCGATGAACTCCATGTGTACAATGGCCTCTTCGGGTCTCATGTTGCGTTTATTATGAGACGACTGAGGAGAATATGTGCTTCTTTGGGAAATCGAAACGTGAGATTTGTATCCTGCTCTGCAACTGTTGCCAATCCCGAGCAGCATATGAAGACCATTTTCGGCGTTGATAACATCAGATTGACTGATATCGACGGATCACCATCTGGCCGCAAGGAATTTGTATGCTGGAATACTCCCTTTAAAGACCCTGGTGATGTTACCTCTGGTCGCGGCAATAGCATGTTGGAATCAGCGAGGCTTTTTTGCCAGCTAATCCTCCGTGGTGTCCGAGTCATCGCCTTCTGCCGTGTTCGAAAACAATGCGAAATGCTTTTGAGTGCAGTGAGGGATGAATTTCGCGCGCTAGACCGGTCGAACGTCGCCAAATTCGTCATGGGATATCGAGGCGGATACAGTCCCCATGATCGGCGTCAAATTGAGCGGGAAATGTTTGAAGGGGAATTGTTGGGAATTGTAGCCACTAATGCTCTTGAGCTTGGAGTCGATATAGGTTCTTTGGATGCAGTCATTACCCACGGATTTCCGTACTCGATATCTAATTTGCGGCAGCAAAGTGGGCGCGCAGGACGCAGAAATAAAGATTCCCTTTCTATCTTAGTAGGTGATTCATTCGCAGCAGACCAGCATTACATGCGGAATCCAGATGAACTATTTACGAAACCCAACTGCGAGTTGCAGGTTGATCTGCAAAACGAACTGATCCTGGAAGGCCATCTTCAGTGTGCAGCATTTGAGATCCCTATTCATATTGAGAAGGACACTGAGTTCTTTGGGGCTCAACTATCACAACTTGCACCCACTCGCCTAGCGCGGGATAACATGGGCTTCTACCACTGTCATGAACGATTCCGCCCTCAGCCGGCACGCTCTGTCCAGATTCGTGATGTAGAACAAGAACATTATGCAGTCATCGATACCACGAATAACCGCAACGCTGTGATCGAAGAGTTAGAAGAAAGACGGGTGTCTTTTACGCTTTATGAAGGTGGAATATTCCTTCACCAAGGTCATACCTATATGGTCAAAGAACTAAATACCAATCTACGGCTTGCTCATGTCGTCCGTGTCCATGTCGATTGGACAACTCAACAGCGGGATTTCACTGATGTTGATCCGATAGAGACAGAGGCCATAAGGAGAATTGGTGTCAATTCTACTTGCCGGGCATTTTTTGGCTCTATAAAGATTCACACTGTCGTATATGGATACTTCAAGCTGGATAAGAACCGCCGGATCTTGGACGCAGTGCCCATGGATAATCCACCAATAGACATTTTGAGTAAGGGCGTCTGGCTCGACGTACCCAAACAGGCGCTTGATATTCTGGCATCCCACAATCTTAATGCTGCAGCGGCTATTCACGCCGCAGAACACGCAGTAATGTCGCTTCTGCCGACATTCATAATATCCTCACCCGGCGACATTCGCACAGAGTGCAAAGTCGCCATCAAAGAATTAAAAACCGCTCCCTCTTCCAGCTTCCGGAGTAATCAAGATGACCGTCTCCCTCCTCCCCCACGTCGCCAACGACCGGCCCGACTGACTTTCTACGATGCAAAAGGCGGCCCGTCAGGCTCAGGAATCGCTTCCAAAGCGTTTGAATTTATCGACTCCCTGCTGCTTCGCGCCATCGCTCGTATCGAGTCGTGTACATGCATCAAGCCGCGTGGGTGCGTTGAATGCGTATGTGACGAGCGCTGTCCAGAGCTGAACGTTGTGATGAGTAAGGCTGGGGCGGGCGTGGTGTTGAAAAGCCTCTTGGGGATGGAAATCGACGTCGATGCTTTACCGTGGGGCGAAACGCCGGGCCAAGGCGGTTACGTTGACGAACCCGAAGGGAAGGAGATACCAGCTGGGCTGGCGACTGTTGTCGAAGCTGTGGAGATAAAAGGAAAAGCTGGTGGGGTGAAAACGTATTGAGTATCTAAGGTGAATGTGGTTGGAGTTTTGCTGAACTTCCCGCCCACTGGCACATTTGGCCCCTGATGAGACGTAACTAGTTTTCAGTGTCTTGCAGTGGAGAATAATCACAATCCATTTTGCCTTGTGCAAGCGACCTCCACATAAAGAAATGCAGGTGGTGCCCACAGAGAATGAGATGAAAACACAAATAGTGGAAAAAGAAAACTTCAAAACTTCATGCATACAGAAGAACGGGTTAGAGCATATATATTGGGAGCTGGTTTCTCAGGGTTCTCCGGCAGTTTATCCAAATGACACGCGTACGGTAACTCAAAAGTATGCTATAGTTACATCCCAATGTGAGAGAGTCCACCATGATGAATTATAGAGAGAAGGATCAAAGCCGTTTGGCCTCGACAAGAACCATAATTATAAAATGCAAGCAAAAAAAGCTCGTTAACCAACAAATGTCTACATATATACAGTGTATGCATATGTATTACATCGTCGGATTTTGAATAAGACCTTTTTCAGCGTCAGTGAGATCATTATAATATGAGAATACCATGTGGTCATTATAGATTCGGGAAAGGTTTGGATACGGTTTTCCAGTCGTTTCCTGTCGGTTATAACCCATTCTTGGCACTATCTAGCTCTGTGGTGCTCCTGGGGCGACTGTCCCGGCGACGGACATGTGTAAACCGTACTATTGACACTTGAAGAAGTTCCTGGACTACTGCTGTCTTCCAGACTTATATTCCCTAAAACAGCTTTAATGTCGCGAACTTCCTCACGGAACGTATCCCTCGCGTCTATGACACGTTCCTTCGTCCATGTTCGGATCTCGTGGACAATCTTCGGATAGCCTTCGTCATTTGGAAGCCACCAGTGATTCAATTCGGGGATTTTCCAAAAGTCTGCCATTTTCGAACGAAAGACGGGTGGGTATATATATCTAAACGTAGAACACTTAGCTTATTCCATTGTCAAATAGAGAGAACACGCAAGAGAAATCTGGGGGTATAGAAATTGTTAGTATACATACCCTAATTGTTCGTTGCGAGCCATTTTCTTTCGGCACCACATGATATACTCCTCATCATGTGGTAGAAAAAGCACAACCATGCCCACAGGTGACATGAACCAAAGATGCATTTCTTCCGGGTGGTTGGGCCAACGATTCAACGTCTCAATTCTCCGGGATTGCTCCATAGCAAGTTGTTTCAACTCTGCATGATCTAGGTTCTGCAATATCATGCCCGTTTGATATTTATATAATAGAGTAGCCGTTACCATCTCCATTGCGCAGAAGTTAACGTCCCACAGCTCATCCCCATAGATAACCCCTGGCACATAAGGGTCAAAAACATCTTCCGGATCAAGGGGCTTTTGGTGTGGATAAGAGAGCACCAAATATCTAGGGTCTTTCATTGTGTCCACAAACTGACGCAGCTTCTCCAGGCTGTCATCGACGAGACCCTTCTCTGCTAGAAACTGCTCAATTGTAATGAGCCCTTGTGACATTTTTGCGAACAAGGATGCCATGTCCATTCCAAAACGTCGGCACCGGGCACCCCATGCCATGACCTTTTTGTTCAAATCATGCGGGTGATTCAATGAATCCTGGCTCGAAAACTCCTCGTCAGTCATATACCAGTCCCGACTCAAAACCAGCGAGTTTCCCGACATCAAACCGGCCATAACATCATGACGAGCATGCCAGACTAGAATATGGCGGTGAAAGTCGTCAACGTGGATGGTCTCAGGGGTGTACAGTTCTACAAGCATACGGTGCGCCGCTTGGTGGTGGTCAATGAGGTTCACCCAATCGCCAACAAGTTCCTGTTGATCTCAATCAGCTCTAAGTCAAAAATATCGTTGGTACCGATTGCACACATACCTCAAACGAGGCGAGCTGAAGAATAGTCAAAAGCATCGCATCGTTATGTTCCTCGCCTTCTTGTAGTGACTTCAAAAGTAGGGAGACCGATTTATTGTAATACTGAAGGAAGGTGTAGATTTTCCCGTTAGGGTGTGCAATAGAATAGTGATAGGCGGAGAAAGTTATGACGGCGTATAGTAAAGGTTCGTAGCCCATAGCATAGGTCATTATGTCTTCGTTCAGGAATTTTGCAGCGTGGGATTTCAGAAGATAGTGGTGATAGTTTATATTTCGCTGGCGATAAGCAATGAAAAAGCTGACATCTGACTTCAAATTAGAAAATTCAGATAAGGTCGAAGATGGTTGCGAGCGGAATTCCAGGTCACTGGATGCTACTGGGCTGGGTGATTCTGTCGACGGCTCGTCGCTTGATGGAGAGCCGCATTGGATATCTGGCCGACCTGAGCTCTTCTCAGACGATTGCCACGTCTTCTTTCTTGAAAAAGGCTGAACGAGATGCCTGTGGGGCGCGGAAACATTCTCTCCTAATGTGTCCTTCGTCTGGCGCGGCTGTAAATCTCGCCTTCGTCCTTCTGGTGAGCTTGTGGCGGCTTCATGCCTGTGGGTGCCCTCTTCTGATTCGGACTCTCGGATTGAAGGACATTTCTCATTTGTCTTCATATTTGATCGACTGTCCTTTCTCAGGATTGGAGCTGGTGGGTATGTGCACTCTCGCTTTCCTTTACTGCAACCTGAATAGATTGGACATGATTAACCCCTCCAAACTTATATACGTAAGTGGCGAGTGTATATACTTACGCTCGCATATAGGACGAGTCTCATCACACTTCGGTCCTGTCAGTTACGTAGCCTTCACAGTTGGTGATACAAAGCGGACAAAACCCAGGCAGGAGATTAACACTAACCTTTACCCGGCGGGCACGACAGGTGAAACAGCCACTTTTGGTCCTTTTGTGTCTTTTCTGTTCGGGCACTCTCTGCGCAATCTGCGCCTGAGGGCGAAAATCTTGAGAGTCGGTTGAAGGGTGAATACGGTGAGGGTTGTGCCATAACGCCAGCGTGTTGGAATACTGCGGACCTAGTGAAATGTGAGATGGAGCTGAGAACGTGCCGGGTGACCTATTCCATGTATTCGGAGCTGGCGTCGAGTAACCACTCTCCCGGTTGAATCCGGTCGCTTCAGAGGATGCCATATTTGTCTTCTAGGACTAATGGAGGGGAAAGGACGTATGACGGTATGCAGGAGGCGCGAAAGTTCAGTCAGAGGACAGTAGCAGCAGATGATGAACGATCTGTTTAGGTACAGCAACTTCGGGGGTTTGTTTCAAAGGAGAAAAGTACGACTACATGAAAGTTGACGGCCATGTCGTCACAGTTGCGGCCAGATATGCGACGGGGTTCTAAAAAGAAAAAGAGCGTCAGCCAAAGAAATATACTATTAATGCAGATTTCCTTGAATTGAATGGCCAATCCGAGAGAGTACCAAGCTAGCCCAAGGTCTGCCCACAGGGACGGATAGTGGAGGAGCAAAAGTAGTAAGAGTCAGGGTATGTAATATCATAGCTGAAAGGAAGCTAGGGAGGACTAAACTCAATCTGCGAGATAATACTCTCCATTGTGTAAGGAGTAAATTAAAAAGAGAACAAGAAAAAAAGAAAACCTGCAGGGCTTGAACCCTCTGGGCTTATGTTACTCACAACTAACATGCAAAGCGGAAATGCTTGTATCACTATACAGCGCGGAAAGCGAGCACAGCAGGCCCGTTTTACGGTTAATTGAAAGTGTCACTTAATAAATGATCGAATTGCATCAGGGATTTTATATGTATATAAGGAATGAGAGCTGGAGGCGGAACCTGGGGGATTCCCAACAGGTATGATTTGCAGGGAATATGGTTAGCGGCTAGCACGAGCGCGCCGGAAGCCAAAGATTGGGGTGGGTGTCCCTCTTTTTTTTCTGCGGTGGGAACTGCTTGGCCCATGAAAGGCCGGAAAAAAAGGAAAACCACTATTAGCACTATTAGCCACTATTAAGGATGCTTGGGGAATAGTCAGTTCTTCAATCGACAAATGGACTTGCTGGAAATCGTCCCTGGCCCGAGTAGTACTCTAGCGTGGCAGTGACAGGGAGACTGCTGAGAAGAAGCAGTGCGGAGCAAGGGGAAAAAAAAGGTTCAATCTATCCTTATGCACTATAACGGGAGAGGAGGGCACAAGAAGTCCGATCACTATTCACTTTTCCTGAATCCTCGGGGAGAAGAGATGTGTAACTGAAATATGGGAAAAGGTTTGTCCTGTCGCAGGTTGTGTGGATCGGCCAGCCTGATCCCAGGCCAGAGAAGACGAAATTGACTTTGAGAGGCTTTTCAATAAAAACGGTTCTCGGCCATCTGGTCAAGTATGCACCAACCAGAGCGCAATGGCACCATGCACAGGTGAACTCTGCAGTTTGCCGTCTGTCCGGAGATGCAAGTGTGTTTGCCAATCTGCAATTCCTCCAGAACGCGTCGTCCCTCCTTGCATTCAAAACAGCCGGTGGCACAGCACAAAGCTCCAGCTCGGTGTTCGTTCCGAATGGCCGTTGTTGCAAGGATGGCGTGCCAAAACGCCTGCTCCGGCACTCTGTTCTGCTGGGGGGAGGGAAGTGCGTTGGCAGACACGACGGACAGACGGAGAGGCGAGAGAAAAAAAAAAAAGGGAGAGAGGAGGGAGAACTAACTAATTAGTTAATTGGGCCCCGCGCAGGGGGGATGGGAGGGAGTCCAACTAAGGTTGTCTCGTTGTTTCTTACGCCCTCGTATTTACCCACGAATACAGCGTTACCACTGGTCTCCAGCGGTTTACAAAACATACCGACATTGATTGCCATCTGAGAAGGCGTGCCTCTTCGCCTTCTCTGCATTCTTTTTTTTTTTTTTCTTTTTTTTTTTTTCTTTTTTCCTTTCTTCGGACGGCGATACGGAGGCTGGGGATAACCCCGTAGCTGTCTAGCTCGTATCAATGCGTTCTAGGTATCCTTCGTCACCAAATGACACAGGGGAGATTTGAATTTTAAAGCGTCATGATTCACCATGGCGGAACATGATGCAAATAGACACGGCGGGACTTGACAATCCCAAAAACCTAATCCCGACGACCGTAATGGACCTGGGCGGACAAGGAAAAAGGAAAGTAAATGTGTTTACGAGATGTCTAAGCTTCCTGCTGTGGGAGAGGCTGCGCCAACCTATGTCTTTATTGCGCTGCCTTTCTCAAGAACTATATTCTGTGGTTACAGTGGTTGCGTACGGAGTAGTTACGAAGTACTGTGTCGTGTACTCCGTAGAGAAAAGGTATTTTAAAAGGTAAATCGGGAATATATACGGAGTATATGAACTAATATATTGATATATCATGCAGGCCAAACAGGAACAGGGCTCCCGCCACGATAACCTCGACAGAAAGTTGCAGTTTTGATAGCGATTGGCCCTGTTACGTAACTTCTGTTGATGCACTGGAAACCAACTCGACCAAAAAGGCTGCACGGTCTCTGTCCTCGAGGAGAAGGCCTAGCACCTCAACACTCCCACTCTACTTGGACGGACAAGTGGCAGGCCAACTTATCAACCAATTAACTAGTGGCTTGACTCTGCAATTCTTGGGAATCAAACCCGGTGCTCAAACTCTCACGATTGGCGGGAATCGACCTGCCCTGTGGACCCCGATCCCTAGTCCTTGTCCCTATTTAGTAACAAAGATGAAAATAGAATCAACTGAGACATGAACCAACACTGGGGATCGGAACCCACGGGATGCAATGCCCGAGAGCTCATAACCTGTTTGGGTCTTTAGGTCTCACTGCCCGCGTTGTTCTCGTTCATTGCGTTGTAGTTTTCTCTTGAGGACGAATTGCGGGGTCTCGAAGGTCTGTAGACCTGTCCGTTGGAGTTTCTCCCACAATCCAAACCTCTTTGTAAGGAGGGGCATTCACGTTCCTTGTGGCCGATCCAAAAGTCGTTGTAGCCGCTACGTAGGTTGTTGTTTGACTTTCTGCCACGCGTAACCAGTGCATGACCAGCGGATATATCAGACGGAGGGGTGGTAGTAGGGTAGTTTTGTTCAATGTAAAGGACAGCCTGGGAGAACGATTTTGTATTTGCTTAAACCGATAGTTTTGAGCGTGCACCAACTCATCAGGAATCCGGCTGTTAGCTGGAACCGTACGAAGGACTGCGCATAGCGGGTAGCAGAGGTGAGCGGGGTCACCCTGGCGCCAGAGAACATTAGCAAGTTCAGTACAAGTTAGATGCTCTAGCTAAATTTTCGGCTTCCCAAATCGCATTGACAAGATAAAAGTCCTCTATTTCTCGCGGAAAGTTGATCCCCGTTCAAGGGTGAGATAAAGGCTTTCTCCGATTGCAGCCCGGATACGCTCATGCAATTCTTGATATTTGTCGACCAGGAAAGTGGTTGCAGTGTTGTCAGGGTCTGGTGGAGGCTCCTGGTCGGTTGACGAGTCAACCCATAACTAGCCAAACTTCAGCGATACCGAGTTGAATCTGCCAGTAGTGAAACTATTCACGCTCAGTTTTCGCGTGTAAGGACAAGGGTGGACTTGGAATTCATATTGAGACTTCCAGAGATTCAATATCTGAAACTCATAAATTTGCAGTATCATTCAAGAATTTTGATGAAGTGCTGCCTGCAACCCCTCTAGATTCTACTAAACTAAAAAGTGAACTTGGCAGTTGCAAAAGATCTTGTAAGTTTTGCGCGGTTGTCATGTTTGGTTAACTTATCTCCTGAGCTTTGATTTCAGAGCATCAGACCAACTCAACAGAGCAACCTTTTTGTAGTAATTATCATTCATGAATGCTAGGTTCAAACACTCATAGTCCGCGAATTCCTTGCAGATAATCTTTTGGAGTCGAGGTAGTTACTCCGTAATGTCTACCAATTGGGAATCGGTGGGTTGAACCCAAGACGCGACGAAAACCCTGAAGCAACTGGAGGTCCCCTTTCCCATTTGAACAGATAACAGATAATCGATACATTTACATCTTTCCTGGTGTATTTTGATGCCTGTGGAGGTAACTACAGTGCGTTGATAATGGGATGTACAAATGTATGTTACGACACATGACGGTGTGTGTTGATGGGCTTTTTGATGGGGTGAGAAGGACCGTCAAGCCTAGTTATTTATCACGTCAAACCCTTGAAAGGCCACCTTTATATCACATTCAAACCACATCAAGTCCTCTATCGAAAGCTTTTCCAACATTCCTCCAATACCACCTGTTCAAGCCTTTTCTAATCTCTCTATAAGAGAGCACCTTAAAATACCACCGAGAGAATTCCCAGCTCCTCGAGCTCTTTAAACAACATGGCCTCCGAGGCCGAGACCTTCATGCAACACCCTCTCCATCTTGACCCAGTCTCCAAAGCCATCTCTGCCCCGACGGCTTCTTATTCCGGCCTTTCCACCGAACTTGACGCTCTTAACTCCCTACATCGCGCCCTCCTAAACCTTGATGGACCTAATGTGCCTCCACCACCACGCCCCGTGAACCCAAAACGCAGCGCCCAAGTCTCCAAACTGCGCGACTCCGCCAACACAGCATATCGAAAGAAGACTTTCCCAGAAGCAATCAAACTATACACATATGCCATAGACATGGCTCTGCAGCGGCCTCCCTGGGAACCGCTGGGCTTGGTGCGCGAGGAACTCGCTCCGCTTTACGCGAACCGTGCACAGGCACATATGACTCAACAGGAATGGCCGGAAGCTTGGGTTGACGCGCAGCTGAGCATTGAATGCAATGAAGAAAGCAATACAAAGGCATGGTGGAGGGGTGGAAAGTGCTTGGTAGAGATGGGAAGATGGGGTGAGGCCGTTGAGTGGCTTCAAAAGGGTTTGGAAGCTGAAGGGAGAGATTCTGAGGGAGGACGAGAACTAAAAGGCTTGTTGGATGACGCCGAGGAGGGACTAAAGAAGATGGGATAGCTCTTATTGATGTTGATGGGCCTTTTTGACTTGGTTGCTGTGACAGCAGGTGATTCCATGCATCTCATGTGTACATTCTATATTGTGCTTACCCAATGTTTTCGGATTGTTTTTTGCCTTGGTTGTTATGGTTTCTTCTCATTGCCGGCTTTGGCTTATTGCTACAGGATCGTTCTAGCAATTACCATGTGCTGTACTAATCTGTGCATCTTCATGTTAAAGAGGAGCGGCGATTCAGTTTCTCCAATGGATTCAACAGATACCCGACCTTTGACTTTGGCATGCATCCAAAAAGCCTCTATAGGCAGCCTTGATTCACAGAATCCAACCGCTCTTACCATGCTGTCATCCTTGTTGGTAGAGATGTCAACGGCCCTAAATCCCACCCTTAGCGGCGTTTCCAGGTAAGCACTGCATGGTTCTTGAGAGACCAGGTCGCAGATCCATAGCCGGGTCCGAAATTCAGGGAATCCAAGGAATTCAGTCTTGTAACATGTTAAAATCTTCTATTTTCTTCATTCCCCTCTTTGATTTTCATCAACACGGACCCGCCTTCCGCTTTGTGCCTTGTGTTTCCGAGGTCCGCCAAGATCGTATCCGTGCTGGAAAGCATATACACAGTATGCTCTGGCAAAGCATGTAACGGAGCCCACAACGAAGAATTACTACCAGAAACACGGACGAGCCAAATTGAAGGGATCTTACCCCGGAAACCTCACGCAGTCCATGGCAATAGTTGGCAATCTTATGGGCGGGACACAAAAATATCTCAAGCCGATCCCCAGCGTTACTTACCACGGTTCGGGGTTGGGATTCCCGGGATTTGGGTATCAGGGCCAAACTTCTCGGCGCTGATTGTTGGCAACAATTCCGATGCGGTATGTAGTTAGATGTTGAATCGGGTTTGTCCCTGTCATAGTGAAAACGCCAACTTCCAATTTGTGTACCCTAGACACCACGAATCCATGGTAGCCAGGTCGGTTTGGTGGACACCACAGAACAATTTCTGTCCCCAAAAAAGAACGGGCTCTCTCACCCCTGTGGCTTTTACCCTTTCTTTTCCCTTGTAGGCGCCCGCGAGGACACAGAGTAACTACCAAGTAACTAACTCAGTGCCCAAGAAATTAGGGTCTCTCGGGCAAGAGCGCCGCAGTCGATGCCGGGGATGCCCACTCCCAGCATCCTGGTTCGGCGGCCCGTACTAAACGGACCCCTCGCCCGGATTTGCAGGTATGATTCAGTCCCCTTGGGTCCCTCCGGAGACTGGACTCGTCTTTGCGAGATGTGTGAGAACGAATCACGGCATGTATCCGAAATCAAGAACCATACTAAAGCATGCCAAGTCCTCCCGTCATTCCTCCCTTATCAGAATCTCGTATTGACGTTAGTTATCAGAGCTCTATCTCGGATGATCGGTGAGTTGTTTGACTAACGCTGAATGTTTCGAGTTTTCGGTGCGTCCTTAGGAACCTTCGACGAAGCTGGAATAATGAGTGAAGTCTTTATTTCCTGTCCCGGCCAAGGAGAGGATTTCTGACCAAGGATAAAAGGGCATTTATTCATTTCTTGTCTTGTGTTCAACCTCCGCCGGCGGCATTCTGTGTCCCATTGCAAAGGGGACCTTACAGCCTACAACTAAATGTGGCTTATGCCCACGTGGAATTTACACACCGGGCCACACACAATGTATTGACTCTGTACAGCCACTGTATTTACGATACTCATACGGTACTATTCTGGACGTTTGGGTTGGACTGTTGCCAGAGATAGCCCAGTAACTACGGAGTAGTTATCGAAGATGGTTGGGCGACAGCCTTCCAGATAATCCTAACCCCATGCATTGATAACTAGTGGAAAATCATCGTTGGAGCTGCAAGATTTGAGCAAAGTCGCAATTTCTCACTAGTATACGAGTAGTTACTCACGTTCATTCATGCAAACTTTGCCTTTCGGACTGATGTTGGCCGAAATCCATAATTTGTATATCTTCTCAGAGAGGAAGGCTGCGGAGAGATGAGGACTTCATGTTAAGACACGAGTTCTCCATGCGCGAGAAGTGGAGAACCGGTGGGATAAAACCTTTTTTGGACGGATAGTACAGTGCCGAGGCATAAAATGACTCTTTAAAAGCCTGTAACTATCAGGGCGTATTTGCATCCGTTTGGCCACTCCTTGCAGGCTCGCATTATTGATTGTAGTGTACGGAGTAACTACTCCATAGACGATTTTCCTCTGTCCCCTCTTTCAAGGAATATCTTGATTTGCATTGTCAATTCTGCTGTGAAAACATTTGACCTTGTAGCGTCATCAATTGAAGAATATCTTGTACAATAAATTGGTAAATTGCAAGCAGATTCTTCCAGATGTCCCATCTTTTATCATCCCGAAGTTCTCATACAGGCGACACCTTCCCCGAGACCGCGTGAAGCTGGGATGGAAAGCAGTCAGTCGACCTTCTTGAGGTGCTCGTTTGTTGAGGAGGCTTTTGGTCTGTCATTGGATGGTCCTTGCAAAAGAGAGATCCACCCGCCATCTTTGCATTCCTGATCACGATATGCTGGCTGGAGGTATTCTCCTATCAGCATGTAGATGTACACGCCACTAGCGGTTAAAACATGCCACCTAAACAGACCAATCAATTCCATCGAATCTAGAGTGTGGTGATAAACAACGTAATTCCTAGCACTTACCAACCATGAAGCTCAAACAACCAAGCCAGTGGAAGTCCAATATTGTTCCGGAGGGCCCTCAGATACTGACAGGCAAAAACATCAATCAGCCACAAACCGTATGCGGCAACAAGTATGACTAAAATTCAGTTGAGTATTGGTGCTCTGATACGAAAACAACGTGGAGGATATACTCACGACACCCTCGTCTCGCTAGTTGCCGCAGTTTGAAACGCATAGTTCGGTCCGATATCATTGTTTTTATCAACTTGAACGTTCGCAAGCCAACCGTGATAATCATGGTGCCGAAGACGATCTGGTGCAGCGCCGAATCGCCAGTTTTGACATGCGCCCAAACTGCCAGCGAGAGAGCTATGGCGATAAAAAGACATAGACGGATTCGATCTCCGGTCCCACGATTGATGGTGAGAACATGATGAAACATGATGCCCGCACCCCACAACATGGATAGATCATCGACTAGGTAAGCAAAGAAAAGAATGAGGAGGTCAATACATATTATTTGAATGCAAGTGTGATCAAAATAGCTGTCAGCGGGTTAGGAGACAATGAATACCTAGCTGTAATGGGTATTTCAGGGTCGCATGGTATCCCGCAGACCCGACACCCACAATAATCAAAGCGATATAGGATAGGTAATGAGTTAATTGCGTCTCATTCTTGCGCGATCTTTGGCGGTATAGAGCATAACACCCCAAGAAGACTTGAAACACAGGATTTAGCAAATCGATATACTAAGCCCATAAATACCTGTAGCCGTCGATATGCAGGGACCGTGTGACCAAAGACCGTTGCAATAAGGCGAGGAGTGACTAGCAACTAACCATAGCTGAAGCTGGTAAGAGTATTGATGAACTCTCCCACATAGCCTGTGATATGATAGTCCTAGATAGGATATTAATGCTGGATCAGAATCCGAAACCCAGTGAAAACCACAACCGCATCTAGCATCTCACCGTACCTCTTCACAGAAGCTAGTCAATTATCAGCAATTGAAGGAGAAATTCAAAAGCCAAAGACGGATCCAAACTTCATTTTAGAGGTTTGCGGACCCCATACTGGGGGTTTCCCAGGGGAAGACGTGATGTGCACACTCATCTCGTGCAAGAAAGATCTATAGCAGCATTGAGTTAGTTATACTGTGTAGTTAACTAAAGAGCCATATTAAGAGGAGCACGCTACCCACTTGGTTTCCAAGAAAAAAAAAAAAAAGGGTCTACTAATAATTCACCAGCAAGTCAACATTTCTTGAGCTGAGAACTTTTCCACCGGCGTACGTGACTCCGAAAAAAGAAGAAACGATAAATCATCGGCAGTGGTTCCGACAAGTGGACCGAGGAACGCAAGCCCTGAAACCAGGAGGCGATTACCTAAAGGGAAGGTTCCAGGTTATTCCGTTGCGGAAGATCTATTCTCCGATGAAGTCATGCTTTTTGCGCCACTGGTCCGCGTCGGGCCCCCTTTCGCTCTTATCAATCCACTCACACTCACTCTCTCTCTCTCTCTCTCGATCTGGCGGGTTTCTCTCTTTTGGCATCAACAACTTAAATCATTTTCAAACCTCCCCAACGACCCAACCTATCCCAGCCCGTTCTCTCTCGCGGCCTGCGCGGATTCAACTTTCGAATCTCGCTTGCTCAACTGGATACCTAACAGGCCAGAGGGAGGCTGTCTCTCTTTTTTTATTTATTATCACGTCGCCTTCCACTTTCTCTACCACTCTGCTCTACTCTACTCACTCTACCTACACGTATCATAAAACGACAAGCTGAAACGGTCTCGGAAACTCTTGCTCATAATCTATTGGGTTGATGCGAAACGCTTAAATTACATTTAGTCTGCTGGGCTCTGGCTCTGCGTGAGAGCTCTTCTTAGTGAGTAACCATCGCCAAATCTCTAACACATTGACCCTTGCCCCTCTACGTAGGGGTCTCTAAATCACCCATCATCTCAAAGATGGGAATGTCGGCTTCAATTTTGATCATTCACACTCTTCTTTGATTCTACAAAGTAAATGCTGATGTTGGTTAAATGTTACACAGATTCTTTTTCCTTTCTTCTTGCTGTTGACATGGCAGCTCATGCCTAACTCCTTTGTTGCTCTTTCCGACAAGCGTTCAGCTCCCCCATCCACCGTTTTACAGCAATGGGCCAAGCTGGTTCTTCACAACGGGCGGAGTTTTTTCGCCGCACTAGCTCCACATCGGACCAGCAAATGCGGGACAATCAGAACGGTTCATCTTCCACTCTTCAAAACATGCAAAGTAGCCAGAATCTGAGCGCACCGGACGATATGGCGGGTAATACTACCCCTTCAGCTTCAAATCTCCCAGATTTTCAAGGCCCACCTTCAGAACTCACATCAATGGAAAACCAAGAACGGACAAGAGTGGTCATGCCTGATGGTCAAGAAGACGTGTCCATGGAAGGACTATCAGCGCAGCACTCTGCCGACACTCGTCAGTCTGCTCATTCCTCCACTAGCAGGCAGTCAACTATGTCGAGACTAGGCTCAAGAATTTTACCGAATTCTTTGAGAAGGAATTTACACAACCGCAGAGATGCAGGACCAGTTGAAAGTCGAGCCCATCGTGCGACTCTCCTTTCTAGACCTTCCTCTCGGCAGGATAGTCGTAGTCGTCCACAATCACCTACGATCAGAAATGGGGGAATAACAAGGAGGCGTTCGATCCGGGGACCGTATGCCCTACCACGTGGCGAATCCGCTCTCTTGCCCGAATCACCTCCCAACCCAACTTTCCTAGACACGAACAGACCTTCCGACTATCGTAGATTTTCTTGGCGTCGTCACTCGAGGTTGAACCATATGCGTAACTCGATAGCATCGCCGATGTCGCATATATTCGGTCAACCTTCATCGTCAACTTCAAGTCAAACATCCACAACTCCACCGCGACGTCCGTCACGTTCTGGGTTCACGGAAGATTCAGATAGCTCGGTACCGCCTCTAAGAGACATGGATTCTGCGATGGATTTGGATGAACCGCATGAGCTTGATTCGGTTGACCGGGCACCTCGACACGTTCGTTCAAATTCAACCTCTTCTCCGCACCATATTTCAACGCTTCCGGAGACTAGGAGACCCACGGGTACAATGAGGTCCCGAGCTACTAGATTATTGCGGAGAGATGAGCCCACACAAACACCCTTATCCCATATTCTACACCTGGCTGCAAGCGCGCTTGCAGCTCAGATTTCGGGAAACGCGATTCCGGCAACTTCCAACGTTCAAAATGTCGGAGCGGATGGACTTGATGGGCCGCTGGAATCCCTCTTACAAGGCTTGCAACAGATTGCTTCTTCACAAGAAGAAACTGGCACGACTGATAGCGCGGCGGAGGGAGGATTCCCTAATGTTAACTTCTTAAGAGTCTTTCGTTTTGTCAATCCCGATAACGCTCAGGACGGCCCAGCTCAGTCAACTACACCTTCTCAAACCAATGAAGATTCTGGTCCTAGTAATACAGTGGAAACGGATAACCGAGAGCCAGATGACCCTCCTGAAAGACGATTGTTGACCCTAGTTGTCGTGGGTGTTAGATCTATCCCGGCTAATGGTAGCCCTGGTAACGAAGGCGGTACAAACGCTAGATTGAACGTTGAATCACTTTTACGCCTACCATTCCTTTCTGGCGGAAACCTTCTACGAAATGATCGAGGCTCTGGTGGTTTCCTGCGTCGTGGTGACGGCCGGTCTCGATTCTCTAGCAACCGAAATTCTGTCGCAGGCCATCCCATATCAACTGGTCACGATGGCCAACGTCATCAAAGGTCGTCTGCATCTTCTCGGAGACAGTCTGACGCCGGGTCCCTTGCTGATCTATCCTCATCACTTCCCACAGTCTTGTCAGAGAGTCCGCCAGGCCCAAACCCTCCGCCGTCCACTCCAGCTGACCCCGGTTTATCTGGCGCATCTTCGGTGGCGAACACTCCGAGTAGAAGACCATCATCAGCTTCGGCGTTCCTCCCCCAATTGAATGAAGACTCGAGCGGAGAAGCCGAAGCAGCGGCTCAGCAAGGTTCTACGTTCAGTTTCCCTCGCCAGCGCCGGCGAAGCGACTCAGAAGCTGCTCGTCATCGGGGACTTGGTTCCGGGGCGGCGCGCCGAAATGGAGTAGTTGAACCAGATGATCCTTCGTCAAGTACTACGCGAAGCTGGTTGATCTATGTTGTCGGTGCAAACCTGGCCGAGAATCATCCGGCTCTTGCTGCTCCCAGTTTATTCACCGACGTAAGTGTTTTCCCTCAAAAATTATCTAACACATCGCTGACTGTTCTTATAGAATCCTACATACGAAGATATGATGCTTTTGTCTTCTCTCCTTGGCCCTGTTAAGCCGCCTGTGGCATCAGAAGAGGATGTGGCTTTATCCGGAGGGCTCTATCGATTAATCCGGTATCCAGAGTCGCTGGTTGCTGAAAATGCGGACGAGGGAGAGCGTATCGCTATCAGTGAAACCGATAGATGTCTTATCTGTCTCAGTGACTATGAAGCCGAGGAGGAAGTCCGGTTATTAGCAAAATGCAGGCACTTGTACCACCGTGAATGCATTGATGAGGTAAGGCATTTCAATTCACCCACAATTCGATTCTTGACTAATATCTTGATAGTGGCTCATTACCGGACGGAACTCCTGCCCATTATGCCGAGGCGAAGGTGTTTCGAACTCTGGCAACAATGGAAACAGCCATGAACCTCGAATGAACGCAACTTAATATCGACGAAGCCACGCATCAACAACAGGTGTTGACTAATCGACATGTCTGCTATTATCATTCGACATATCGTTTGTGTTGGAATATAGTTTCTAATCGTCTTGCTCTATATCCGATCGCGCAGTTATCATACTTATTTCGGCGTTTTTTTCAATATCACGAATTCTGTCATGTTGATCTCGACAGTTGCTGAAAGCGTCTTGGGTTCACCGTTTGCGCTTTAATGGACAATTTGTGAGTTCTGCCGTTTTCACCACCAGTCTTGAAAGGCGATTCGTTGCTTTCAGGAATCCATTGTTTCGGGAAGAGCGAAATACATTCGCCTCTTTTCTCAATTTTTGAGACATAAGCCTTCTAGTTGTCGGGTGCTGAGTTTGGCCTGTTCCTATCTTTCTTGTCATTGATTGTTGTAGCACAGGAACCGGCGCTGCTTGGGTTTATTGAATCGGAAAATACAGCGTTATTGGCATCCTCACATTTCCTCTGCAGTTTCATCATTTTGTGTTTCGCATTGAATGTTCCCTGGGTCTTTCTGGTGTCCGGCTTCCATGAATTCTCCATTTGCAGGCTCGTGTGTTTCATCATTGTTTTCTTCCACTTGTTGTTAATACCTTGACTTGAAACTTGATGCATTGCTTTGTGTTTTCTATTAGCCTGAGTGGGAGAGGAGTAATATATCGTGCGCGGATTGGGTTCGCCTCTGGGCTCAATCTACGTTTCTCATGTCTGTCGGTGTTGGAAGGTTATCTGTGTATATGAACCGAGTAGCATAACTAAATATGAATCTGACTAGCTGTTTATATTTACAGATGTTCTTTTAGACCAAAGGTTAATGTGATACTGTCTAGTGTTCTGCGTCCCGAAAACTAGACCAAGGATGTGAAGGTTCTCATGCTAATTCTTTGTTTTAGGCTCTGGAGGAAAGCAGGACAGTAACTATCATTGACTTCCTGCCATTAACATGATTCGTACTTGCAAAGTGAAAAGGAGCACCTGCAAAATTATAATAACCAAATCTTCCGGAAGACATTCTAAACAACATTCTTACTCCCAATGATATTCTGCTGATACTTTTGAATCGTTGGCCATGGGTCTGTCTTCTCCGAGCACCCGTTCAAAAGGAAGACCCAAATTAGAATTCCTCTTTTGGGTTTGCAATTCCTGTTAACTCTCGGGTATTTGATCCCCATCATGATGATAGAGTGGTCCGGAGCTAACCAACTACATGTTATCTCCAGCTTTAAACGCACACATACACACACAAACACACACAAACACACACATGCAACGGTCACTACAACCCCAGGAGATATGTGAGTTTTTACCCCATGAAATCTCCGTCACTTTCTGTTCATCTTCCGTTTTGATGGATCAGCCCTGTACAGAGCGAAAAAAAAAAAAAAAAAAAAAAAAAAAAAAATCCTGACGAGATTTTCATGTTGCTAAGAAAAAATAAAAAGGTGCCGTGACATGGATTTGGAGTGGAAAAGGGGGGTTTGGTGAAGGTTCCCCCATTTCTCTCCTCCTCGAGCCTACCGAGTCGGCAACAGAACCTTGGGAAACATATCGCAATGGATCTTCATGGTTGGCCTATCTCACCTTCGATGCCAGATGGCCGCTTTCTATGACGGGGATTCAGCTATACGAGAATGACTTGGTACGACCACAGGCAATAAGCCAATTGAGTTTAACGTTGGTGATATGGTCTATCTGTTTTAAACGGAACTTAACGCGGCTAGCGAGCGAAGAATCATGATCATGCGGTGAACGAGAAAAATGTGAATAGCGAGAGCAAACACCGATGGGCTATGAAGGTTAGTGTTCCTGGAGTGCTTTGAGAATGGATCTCAGAAAAAAAAGGCGAGAAAAACTAACTTGATGGGATCTAGTTGAACACGATGTATATAAAAAAATGGTCGCTAGCAAAGAGCTGGTAGACCCTGCCCTCCCTTTCGTTACGAGTAGAGTGCAAGGGTAATCCCAGCGTTTGGAAGGCTGCTGGTGTGGATGTGCCTGAAATGCAGTGGTGGCATCGAGTGCTGAATTTCAGGTCGTTAAATAATCACAAAATGTATGGAATTGGCGAAATGGATCAGTCGCTGGCATGTGCCAGTTGGAAATAAGTCAATAGACATATAATATCACATACATTCTCATAAGAATGCTACCTAACTTCCCATCATTCCTAAAGAGATCAACAAGAACTATAAATGCCAGCATTGAATACATGTGGAAAAAAAAAAAAACTTGCCTTTTTGGTCATCACTCATGTCTGTTCCATCATCTGGTTTATCATAAATGCCCGATCATATACGCCATAAAATGCCAGAAGAAAACAATAACTCCGTAAACGATACCTTCCTAACCTCGGCCATGCAACACTCCCATCCCTCCGGCTCTCATATCGTCCATCCGGTCTCGGATGTCCTTCACTTCCTCCTCCACAAGTTCGTAGCGACGCTTAATCTCCTCTTCAAAGACCGCTGCAACTTGCCGCCTCTCTCGCCGCGCATCTTTCGTTTTTCGCAGCACGATACCGAACTGGTCGATCAGCCAGTCTCCGCCATCTTCCCACTCCGCTAGCGTCAGGGATGAGAAGAAGGTGCGCCGCTGGTCGTCGGTGAGGGATTTCAAGCGGTGTAGTTTTTCTTCAAGCGGGAGTTGGGGGTCTTGTGGTGCGAAAACGGGGGGTGGCGGAGCGGGATTGTAGTCGAATGATTCGGTGTGGAGGTCGGAGAAAGATTTGGAGCGGAGGATGTTGGGGTGGTAGTCTGATGTGAAGGCTGTGAAGGGGCGTTTTGATGAGACGGGGGAGAGGGTGGAGAGTTGTGGGGATGTTGTTGTGGGGGGGACGTTGGGTTCTATGGTGCTGTCTTCGGAGCTGTCCAGGGCGCTGAGGTCGGTGGTGTCGAATATGCCTCCTTGATTGTGAGTGTGATTGCTGTTGTGATTCTGGTGGTGAGGGTAGCGGTGGTCGTTGTTGATATTTGTTTGGGAAGGGCTGGGTGGGAACTGATCTCTGCGAAACTCTGGGTTTAGCGGGGATAAAGCTTGATCGGAACCGAATGGCATTCCTGAAGCAGAGACTGGCCGTGGAATTCGTGAGATTGAAAATGGCGTCGGTGGCTTTGGGGATGCGAAGCGAGACTTGGGGGTAAATCGGCCACCAGGAACCAGTTTCCGGGTGGGTCGAGGAGTGCTATGAGCGGTGTTGATATAATTGTCCTGATCCGGCTCGTGTACAGCTGGGCTCTGTACTCCACTCTCAACCCGATGAGACGGGGTGTATTCTGATTGTTGTGCTCTAATACCCGGCTCATTGTCTGTGGCGCGACGATGGTCTTCTTCCTCTCGAAGCGCCGCCTCAATTTGCTGCCAGCTCATGGCCGCTTGGTTTCCCTGGTTGGCATCCCAACCAAGCCTGGCGGTAGGCTCCCCTTCAAGCCCCATGTCATGATTGTCGAAATCTCCCTCATGAAGATGAGCTTCAAAATCCTGATGACGCTGCTGCTGCTGCTGCTCCTCCTCCTTCTGGAGGTCGTCATGCACATCGTCAGAATCAGAGTCAAGCTCCTTCATCCTCTCGGCAATAGAAGTACGATTCCGCTGCTCAAACGCGCCGTGCAACGCATCCAGTGACATATCGGCATGGTGGCGTGCATTGCCGTTGTCTCTTCCCCTACGGGGAGATGCCAGCCGCTCCTCCCGTGTTGGCAGCGGCGGAGGCGGCGGCGACACAACGACATCTTCGTCTCTGATCAGGCTCACGGTAGTGGTGCTATCGTCGAGTCCTTCGACGTCCGTATCGAACATGTCGTGGTGTTCTGATGGACGCATGATGCCAAATCCTGCCATGTGTTGATCGCCCGCCATCCGCGAGCCGTGGATATTATCATTAGGCGCCGAAGAGGCGTGGAATCCATTTAGCCTTGTGGGAGGGACATTGACCCGAGCCAGTTCCGCAGCACGCAGCCTCGAGGACGGGATGGTGCTGCTTTTGTTGGTGCCTTGGGACACTGGCCGGTCGTTGGTTTGGGGTATGCTTCCACGGACATAGTCGCTCACCTTCATCATGGTTTGGAAGGCTAACTAACAGCTCAAGAGAGCTTCAAGCAAGCAGAACAGCAGTGATGAACAAGAAAACTGGACTTTTTAAAAGCCCAGTCAGGCAGCTAAACTAGCTAGCAACGCGCAGCTGCCAATGTTTGCTGATGATACTCAAGAGTTCACGTTCGTCGATGCTTGTTTTCCCCAAAAAAGAACGCGAAGTCACATGACATCCACGCGAATTAGTTACCTGTGACTATAGTTAGCTGTAGAGAAATGAAAAAAAGATGTTTTGATATAACAGCAATTGATGCTTTGTTCTTGTTTTATTTTTTTTTATTATTCATAGTCAGTATGAGTCAAGTCTGTCCATGTACACCCTATCCATCGCACTCAGAGGCCCGATCTTCCTCGTCCTCGCCCTCTGAAAGAACTCCCTTGCCTTGTCCACCTCCGCCATCTTCGTCTCCATCCCCAGCCCTTCCTCCATCCTCGCCAGAATCGAATCAACTCTGTCATCATACGACATCATCGTTGTATCCCCATCCCCATCCCCGTCGTGACCGCCCGTCTGCAAGCCCTGCTCGCCCGCTTCATCCGGAGACACCGACGAAACGCACAGATCCCCAATCCACAACGACACCATCCCTCGCAGCCTAAGCATCTCGTAACTGTCCGAGAACGGCGGAGACACAAGCAGGTCGTCCAGCTGAGACGCAATCCGCTGCGCCTCTTCAAGCTCCCTTGCGCGGGCCTGAGCAACGGCCTCCTTCCTACGCCCATCTTCCCCCGGTCCCAGGTCGCTGGATATACCCATACCCATACCCCTTTCCTGATCGTAGCCGTAATCATTGTGATCCATAGTAATATCACCATCCTCACCAGCAGCATCAGCATCAGCCTCCGCCCCCTCCCTCGTCGCCCGACTCTCCTCCTGCACAAGCGATATCCAAAGCCCAAACATAGCCGGATAAAAATCCAACGGCCCCAACGCATCCGGCGCATGCTTCCGATACGGATAATGCAAAACCATCCTCTCATAATACTGCTTCGCCATCTCAAACCCCCTTCTTGAGAACCACTCCCCCCTCCCCTTCCCCGTCCCTCTCTTCCCCATCTGCCCATCCCTCCCCATCAAAACCTCCGCTCCAACACCCCACCTCCCCTCCGTCCTCACATCAACCGCCCTCCCCCCAAACTCATCCCTCAAAATCAACCCCCACGCCCTCCCCGCCCGCACATAATCCCCCTCCAACAAACACCGATGCAAAACCGCCGTGATCACACCCAGATGCCTCAGTCGCAGACTCCTCCGCCCCGCCGCTCCCGGCAGAAACACGGGCGGATTCAATCGTGCCAGATCGCGCTCCACGCGCCGCCTGGTGGCTGGTTTCGCGGTGTTGTTACTGCCGCCGGTGGCGGTGGCTGCTAACCGACGGTTTGAATGCGGAAAATTCCCGCCTGGTAGTTCTGCGTCGAGGGGTTGGCCGGCGATTCGGTATTGATGCGCTTCGGCGGGTGTGAGGAGGAGGGTTGAGGAGCGCGCTGAAAAGGGTAGGAAGGAGGATGAGGAGGAGGAGGCGTTTTTCACGATGTTATCCGTGGCGGGCTCTTCTTCTGCATCGCTGGTGTTGCTGTCCGATTGTGTATCATCGTCATCGTCGTCCGCGGAGATGGGCCGCTTTGCGCGTTTGGGAGGGTCATATTTGGCGGTGCGGTAGCTGACTGGTTTTTGCCAGTGGGGGAGAGGGAGGGAGAAGTGAGAAATTGATGGAAGTTCGGGCATTTTGTTTTTACTTTGATTTAATTTAATTTCCGTTTTTTTAAAGAAGAAGGGATGAGAAGAACAAGAGTAGAGAGATAACTGGGGCTTCTGTTGAAGAAGTTGTTAATTTGGAATGATTGGTGATATGTATTGAATATTTGGAGTTTTGAAGTTTTGGAGAGATCAAGTAGTTACTCTTCCCTATTGAGGGAACGCACGATTGAGAATGAGAAAGGGCGTCGAGATGTCAATGATTCCATCTGCCTTGAGATAACTACAACACTGAAAAAAAGGAATGTCTAAACCAAGTTCTAAACTCTTTTCTCAAGCAGCCAAAACTGGCACAATTGGGATTCTAACTCTCTTCAATCAGAGAGAACTCAATACAGTGAATCTAAAGACTAAAAGAGGACTTTGATTTTAAAAATTCTGGCCCAGAAATAAAATATCATTTCTTTGCAGCTGAGAACATCAGATCATGCTATGTTCGCTAATTCCAAACAATGTGAAAATAAACCAGAATGATAAGGGAAGAAAGTTGGAGAAAGGAATGCAGCCTTCCAGGATCAGAATCCAGAGAGGCACAGAAGAAAAAGAGAAAAGAAGAAAGTAAAAGACAAACCACCGCAGCTCGCTATGCACTTCCCATCCCCAAAAGACTTGATGATAGTAGTTTGATGCCCAGAAGGAAAATAATGCAATAAAAGCACTCCTCCTCCTCCTCTCAAAAGGAAACAGAACCAAAGAAGAGGTTGCCAGCAGTTCCCACAGAAAGGAACAAGCCATGGTACATTTCAGCCAACATTAGATAGATACATAAAAAGTCCACTTGCAAAAAGTGAACAAAAAAAGAAGCCACAATCATAACGCCCTTGTGTTTTTGTTCCCAGAACCGCCAAAAAAAAATTGTTCAGAATAGATGCACATTTGTCATATCATAAGATCATCATGTCATGTGTGGTCATGTCAGGTCGTAACCCAGTCAATCGTGAAACCAGAAAGAAGGAAGGAAGAAAAAAGCAGTGCTAAAGAGCAAACAAAAAGAACCCGCTATACCCAAAGGCTGAAACACATCGACAAAAGGCCAAACCCACAGATACAAGGCAAGCCCTTCCAACAGACTAAGCCCACCCAGAGTTGAGTGCCATCATATAAGAGACATCAGATAAAAAAACACATTTTAAAAAGCAGAAGCAGAGAGAAACATGAGCAGAACATAGAAAATATTGCGGGTGGTGACGTTCCGTGGACGATGTTTGCAATATACCTACATGGAATCGAACAAGGTAGAACAAAAAAAGAAATATCAAGGTGCAGTGTAAGATAGTTGGAGGTATTTGTTCCGCGCGAACGGATCTGAGTGGGCTGCCAAAAGCCAGTCTTTGCTATCGTATTTAGCGGCGAGCTAAGTCATGCGCCTCGCGGCGCTCTCTAAAAGGGTCTCCCGAATCCGAGGGGAATGCATCATGGTGGGTTGTATCAGAAACTCCGAGCCACCGAAAATGTTCCAAGCCCAAAAGAAAGTTAAAAGGAAGGGAAATGCATCTCACAAAGGAAATTCGTTTGCAGGCGTCGAGCCAATAGGTTTCAAGTAGGTATACCAAAATCCTTTTCAGGTAAATGATGAGAGTGTTCATAAAATATTGATTGGAACGGATAGAGGTCATGACGTGCACATTGCACCACCGGGTTCTTCGTGTTTATCGTTGATACCGTAATCCTTGACCATTCGCCTGAAATCGCGGATGACTTTCTCCGGTACACGGTCCCAGAGGAGGGAGCGAGAGTAGACATCTGATGTGCTTTTGATGCTGGCAGAGTTGATTCGCATTGCGGCATATGCTTGCTGCAAGTTGGAGGGCTGGGGAGTGATACCCCCTTCGTCATCCTCGAGAGTGGTCAAGGCGTTGTATTGCTCAGCAGTAAGAGCGAACGCTTGCTCATCTTCCTGTTCCTTCGTTGGAGCGACGAGATTACGATGCAGATCATCCAGGTTGGTCATCGTAGTGTCCTGGCCTGATGAGATCTGCGCCATCTCTGCCCCCGAGATTGTCGTGGGGAACAAAGTGGTGGACGATGGTCCAGTGACAGTTGCCAGATTGAGGGTACCGGTCGCCTGGGAAGGATTTGCAGAGGCGAGGACTGCCTTGAGGACGTTGGCAGACTCGGCGCGATATTCTTCCGACAGAGGAGGGATGGAGGTGGCGGGCATCCCGGGGCCGTTTGAAGCCATAAACGCACCGAAGAGGAGGCACATGTAGAATGCGTTCCAGCTGAAGGGGAAGTCTGTTTGCGACGAGAGCTTCTCAACAACCTTGTCGGTCTTCTTGATGATCGTCGTGAGTGATTTCTCAGGAGCTGGCGTCGGACTCCGAACGGAGAGCTGAGGCTCACTGTCGAGAGAGAACTCATTGGTCATGGAGAAGTCGTCCCAGGAACTGCCGTCAACGGCGAGACTCTCGTAGTCGGAGAAATCGTTGCGGAAGAGAGATCCAGAGGCCGATTGCTCCAGCTTCTCCACATGTTCCCGAAGAATGGTGTTCTTCTTTCGAAGTTCACCCGTCTCGAGGGTGTGAGATCGAATCAACTCCCCCTTTTCGGCGAGGAGTTGCTCGATATACTGATGGAGCTGCTGTTGGCTCTCGAGCAATTCGGTCTTTTCTCGGACAAGATCGGCCTCCCGGAGTTTCATCTCACGGACGGCATCTTGGAGCTCGGTGATGAGGTCGGTAGACCGTCGCTTATCTTCCTCGAGCTGTTCGGTGTGCACTTTTTTGCGTTGGCGGGAGTCAAGTCTAGTCAAAGAGTCAGAATTCAAAAAAGAGTAAAGAAAGCGAAAATAAAAAAAAGAAAGGGGAAAAGTAGAGAAGACGGGGATAAAATGAGAGAGAAAAAGGGTTCCATACGCAGCCTGTCTGTTTCTCAGCAACCGCTTCTGTTGCTTGAGCTCCTTGATCTCCTCTTCGTCGGTGGAACGGCTGATGAGCAGGTCGATGTTATTCAGAGTGCGTTCTGCGGGGATGTCAAAGCGAGCATTCTTCTTTCGGATCCCATCGCGACGTATGTGGAGATGGGAGGCATTCCGGTAGCCGTGGACGGTGGCAGAGTTTTTCCGCACAGGTTTGGCTTGCATCTCGGCGGGTTCAGCAGAGGCGGAACCCCAACCCTGGCTAGACTGCGGCGACATTGGGATGGCATTGGGAGGATGATGTTGATGTTGATGATGAGCAGGAGGAGGGGGAGGAGGGGGAGCGAATGTGGAACCGGGCCGATATGGCATGGTCGGGTATGCAACGGCGCCAACGAACGGGTTCTGAACGGCTGCATCGAAGTCGTGAGGGAACTGTTCGTACATGGGCGTGGGCGTACACGAGCCGGAGTCTGTGGAGAGCGTCCATTGCTGTGGAGGGTAGGATGTGGAGGAGATGGAGGAGACGGCGGTGGTGGTGGCAGCGGCGGCAGCAGCAGCAGCGTGGACGAACTGGTTGCCGACGGTTTCGAAGAGAGGGGTGGACATCTGCGAGGCGTGCCGGGACTGGGTTGCGGCGCTGTGATGCTGGCTGGCCATGTCTGACCAGACCGAGTCTCTCCGCGAGAAGTCGTCTGCTGTGGGGTGGTCGAAGGAGGGCCTCCGTTGGTGGCCGTGTAGCGATGTGAGGTCCTGTGTGTTTGAGTCGAGGATCTTGTCGTCCAGCACGCTCATCTCGTCGTCTGGAGAGAAGATGGGCTTGGAGTCGAGAGCGGGGGATTGTTGGAAGAAGTCGAACGAGGGATGTGAATACTTTGCCATTGTTGAATAAAAGAAAAGAAAAGAAAATAAAATAATAATCGTATCAGGAGGGAAACAATTGGGGGAAAAGGGAGGTCCGATGAATCCTAGGAACTCCCCCCGCGAGAGAAGAACGGGGAATACAGAGAATCCGGGGGGGAAATGATAAAGAATTGA
>LJPK01000496.1:282-39364 GCA_001430945.1 Amauroascus niger
CGGGTGTGGTCGGTGGTGGAGAGGGAGGGTTTGTTGGGGGGGAGTTTGGAGCCGCCGTGTTCGCGTTGGGCGGCCATGGTGGTTTTTATTGTTTCTTTTTTTGGCCTTTGGAGCTGTGTGGTCAGGTATGTAAACAATGAGGTTGATGTATGAGATAGGGCTCAGTGCTTTTATGCTTGATATTGATCTCGGTGATAGCCAACCCTCCCACCGGGCAAATGTCCCTACCTAGACCCTATATAACCCTCGAGCAGCATTCAGGACAAAACTCCCAGATACCTTGACGTCATGTTGGCTTGCGTAGCAGGATTTCCGTGTTGAGTTTATCCCAGGAGTTTATCGACGGTAAACTTCCTACCGTAAAAAGCAAACTGATAGCTCAGTGAAAACCCATCACGGACGGAAGAAAGTAGAACTTGAGCAATTGTATTATACATACATACATGCACATCATTAAAGCATTGAAAACATATACGAGCCGTGGAATGCTGGGACGTGGCATAGTTGCCAATTAATCGCAAACAACCATATTTGATATCACCAACAAGCGCCACCGGATCGCCATATCAAATTATTAACAGGGTATATGCATGCAAAGGCACACTCAAAAATCATTAGGGTGTGGAAAGGATATGATTCTAAACAGGGAAAGGGGTATCTCATTCAATGTGACTCCAACAGGGGAACTTGTCGCTACAGGACATATTCCGATTACACGCCGCGGAACTAAACAACCGCCATCAGTACGCGATTCTGGGGGTATGGAATTTCGCGTTAAGACTTACCATTCTAACGACCAAGAACCACATGGCTCCAACAAACCTAAAGAGTGATAGCGCGGCAACACTCCACAGTACAACGGCCATGTAAATCGAGCTCCGCTTGGTTTCATCTTGATTATTCACATCAATTCGCTCCAGCCCGACGGCATTCAACACCAATGCGCCAAGCGAAAAGTTGCAAAAGATCCAGACCAAAACGACGCCGCTTCTGAATCCTTTGTAGTAGTCTTCTTGTTTCTCCTCTTCAGTGAACTTCCGAACCTCCTTTGGCGCTTTAGAAGCGAATTTCACGAGCTCGGTGTCATACTGGGCGTTGAGATCGCCATCATCTTGAGGAATCTCCACGTCAACTTTGCCACCGGGTTTGAGATTGGCAGAAGGGAGCTTTTCGGCCTTGTCGTCGCCTTTGGTTCCCCATGTAATATCATGTGTATTGCAAAAGGCGTAGATGTTGAGGACGTTGATATATGTTGGAGTGAGAAGAATATATTGAAGGAACTAATCAAATTAGCCGGCCAATCAGATAATCTGTGCTTTTCCAAACTTACCGACGTGAACATATGCCATGGGTCGAAGAAGAGAATCGAAGCCAGAAACCACAGGACGTAGGTCGATAGTAGTGACACAATCATGGAGAAAAACTGTAGATTTTTGAATATCGCAGAAAAGCTGAACTTGCCATCGGAAACTTCGTGTTGGATGGACTTCACCGTAACGAAAATCGCTGCAAATGTAAGGTATATCATAATTATAACCCAAAAACCTGTCATAGTCATGTAAAGTTTATTGGAACCCTGTGGTCGGTTGCCCAATGCTAGGACGAAACACGTTACAAGAGTCGCGAGATAAAGCCATTCGAAAACGACGCCTAAAATGCCTCCAACCTTTCCCAAAAGGTCATTGGTACCAAGTGAAGATGTTAAGATGCGGAAAACCAGAAAGAAATTGCCCTATAAAATGGTCAGCTGTCATATACCCTTTTTCTTTTTCTCGTTTTCTCTTTTTCTTTTTGAAGGAGTGAACTTACAATTGCAAACCAAGCGAACAACATATTAATCGTCTGGTACAAGAATTCAATTAGTAACATAAATTTTCTTGATGCGCTGTGGGCGCTCCGCCATATTTGGTAGAAGTGAGCGATAGCATAGACCGCGGCGAAGAAGCTGCCGTTCAGCCAACGCCTGCGCTGAAGAATAAACTCGTCCATGCGATCGGGAACATCGGTTTCACCACTGGCAGACTTGACATATTGCAGGATCCATCGGCAGTTGCGCTTCGACACAAGTTCGAAGCAAAGAATTCGATCTTCTGCCAAATACATGTTTGCGGTAAAAATGCCAGCGTTTGCACCGTGCATCTTCTCCCCAGCAAAGTATTTCTCTAAAGGACCTTGGCCGTTCTTATCATTCTGGAGAGCAACATAGCGATAAGCTGAGAATGCACCCGGGAGCACAGAGATAAATCCAAATGCCGATTCCAGTGGCTTATCGAGAATATTGCTCATTTTATACTCGAAATTCTGAGTTGCAACAAGCGGATTGATCAACTTCTTGCCGCGTTCCAACATGACCTTGATCTCTCCACATGCACCACCGCACATTGGTTCCAGGTCGAACGCGCGCCAAAGTTGGTAGATGGAATCCTTTCCTGGTTTGGTACCTGCGTCAAGAAGAACGCATATATTCGGATCCAAGACTCGCCCGAATGCCTGGAAAAACCAACGGTGGGAGTTGATTTTCTTTTGATTCTTCTCTTTCAAGCAGAATAGAATTTGAACGGGCATCCCTCGTCGTGGCTTGAGATGGACCTGGTTTCCTTTTAGTTCCATCCCCATCTGGGTTGTGTATTCATAGATATGGGCAGTCACGTCTTTTCCGTTGACTTGTTGCTTCGCAATCCCATCCTGATACACACCCAAACCGGCTAAAACTGCGCGCGTTCGTGGATTGATTTTTGCACGTCCATCGCTCACAACACAGACCACAATCTTCTTCCACGCTTCCTTACCCCAAGTTTTACTGCTATTTCTTGAGCACATGTAGTCAATATTTTTGAAAACACCAATCATTGTTCGCGCAAAGAGAAAGTCATCCTCGTTGTACATGGTGACGACAATAAACAGTTCGGTATGCCTTGGTTTCGCGAATAATCTTTGGCGCAGAGTGAACCGTTCGTTATAAAAGTCAGCTGGGTCACAAGTTGCAGCCGAGTACCGCATATGTGTAAACTCATCGCGTTCTGGCGGTGCGGCATGATTAACCTGGGTTAGCAGTTTTGGCGGAATCGGGCAGTCAAGAACCAGGTTCCCGTTGAACAGCTGAACCTCTTTCACGGTCTTCCATCGTCTTATCGGTGCAGGGCTCGGCGTGGGAACGGTTACGGCAGATCCATCGTTGAAGGCGCCTGTTTCTGGATGCGGGTTCGGCCCGAAGGGACTGTCGGATTGCAAAATGGGAACTTGGTCGTCGTGGTATCTTTGAGGATAGGTTGTCAGGTCGTAATCGTCGACGGATGAAGGAGTGGGCTGGTATGGCGGGTTATAATAGGAATCGTGGTGGGATTCTGGGGAGAGAGTGTAGTCACGAGGCGGCCCGGGAGAGGGTCGATAGGGATGGGCTTGTTCATAAGACTCGTTGTGCCCAAAGGAATTCTGGATGTTCTCGACAGAATACTGCAAATGCGGATAGCTAATCAGCGATCATATTGCACACGCAAAACTTAAAACCAAAACGAGAACTGAAAGCGTACTGTGGGCTGGTCCAACAGTCGGTCAGCGGAGGGCATTTGTATGTGGCCATATTGCTGGTATGGATCATCTTCCAGCTGGTATCCTTGAAGTGGTCTTCCGGAAGAAGATCTGCGATGGGGATTGAGAGCCGGAGGATTCATTTGCGGATGCGATTCGTCGTCGTGGACGGGATCTGGAGAACGATTGATGTTTTAGAATCTTGGAGGATATATGTCCCAGAATATGCAATGGGCGTGATCAAGGAGAGGAAAAAGAACAGAAAAAGAACAGGGCAAAGTCACTAACTATACGAACGCCGCGCCTCCCAGTGAACGTTTGGCATGTACGGGCGACAATACCGGGGAGGAGACAAACAAGAACGAGTGGAGAGGCAACGGAGCGGCCCGGAAGAGAGAAACCTCAAGAGAGGACGATGCAGATCAGAAAAGAAACGAGAGCAGTACGATTTGTTTTGCAGGCTGACGTTTCTCATGACGTTCAGAGACAAGAGTGCGGTTGCGCGGCCAGCCAAGGCCTGTGTTTCAGGATTGGATCTCCCAACGCGGATGGAGGCCACCCCCAGGAAGTAGTTATCCCCGGGCAAGAGAGGCCTCGCAAACCAACACACATCCGCAAGCTGCAGGGGGAAGGAAGAAGACTATACAGGGGGGTGATTCCCGGGCGCTGGGAACGGGGTGGTTACAGCTTGCGGGAGAAAGAAGAGACAAATCACAGGGCCTCTTTTCCTGCCTGTCGCATCCTCCCCCAAAGAGCACCAGGTGTGCAGCTGTCCAGCTAGTCACTTACTCGACAATCTATTGTATGACATCCTGTCTGTCGGAGCAGCTTGATCGCTCCCTTCAAGAAGATGACCACTAGTGACCAGACAGACAGCAGGGTTTTCTATCGGTAATCGCAGTCGGCGTCGAAGGGGAATGAGACCTGTCGTTGCGAGTTGCTTCGTTGGCGGGGAGATCACACGATCGGCATTGGGGGGGGGAGTGAACGGGAGTAGTCAACTAGAACTCAAGCACACTCAACAACAAAGAGAAGAGAAGAGAAGAGAAAGAAGGAAAGAAAGAAGAAGAAAAAAAAGCGATCGTAACAATTTTAATGCCCAGCTCCGAGCCTCCAGGAAAAAGAGAAAGCTTTTTCAGGGACAAAACAAGACTAACTACCTACCTCCCTCCCCTGGGCAAATTAAAGCTATTATTAGTTAGCGTTTTTCCCTTTTTTTTTTGCCCAAAAGCAGCCATGTGAGGCTCTGCATGCCAAGATCACCCGTGGCTGAGCAGCGGCTGGTCCTTTGGTTTTCTATTCCGTAGATTCATTCACCTTGAAAAGACCCTGAACTGGACTAACTAACTAACGATGTGAAGACCTATGAAGGAGCAAAAAAGAAGAAGCCATTTGGTTTGTTGATTCTTTCTCCTGAAGATAACAAAACTAATTTACCTCCAATTCCCACGGTTCAGGGCTCGTCTGCTTCCCTTCCCTCCCCCCAAATCCCCCAGTGTGGCCCATTGGCCAATTCAAGCCCATTGAGTTGAAAGTCTTGACTTCATCAAGGCACAGCCAGAACTTTAACCGCTGGAAGGCTGGAAGGCTGGAAGGGTCGCTTATCACGGACTTGTCTTTCATTGGCCGCGTTACCGAGTCCAGCATCCTCTTGCGGCTTCCTCTGACATTTGCCAAGTCCGCTCACCTTTCCTGGGAAAAGGGTTCAAATCAACCGGTCAACTCTCAAAACTTCCCCAAGCACGACCAGCCCGTCTTCCAGCTCCCCACCCAGCTAGAATGGCCAGACTCCATGTCTACATACAGTTGGGATATGGTCGAGAAGGCGATGCAAGAGGAGGATTAGATAGTTGACCGGTGCCTACTGAGTGGATTCAATGGTCTTTCAACCTTATGGTCATCTGGAGTCGGTAACTAAGGTTTTGTTTGACTGATTTCGGTTTGCAAGTCTTAGCCACTGACTAGCTAGCTAATTAACTTAGTTAAATAACTGCCGCCAGGCTGTGGGATTTTCACTTGCGATTGATGCGGATAGGCTCTTTCAGATTTTTCTGGGGACACCACATATGTTCCTTCTCACGCTGGACGATTTCAAAAAACCGCATCCTTCTTGACCTTTCACCGCGTGGATTCGAGGCCCTTTGTTATAGATCGGCTCTCCACTTTCGCAGCGCCCTGTCAGAAGAACGTGTTTAGCAAAGGAAGCTCAGGCAGTTTGATCTGGGGGACAGAACGTTGGCGAACCAAGTCATCTTGGTGGTTGCGGAAGAACTGAAAGACTGTCTACCGGCCGTTGTTTCAAGGGCTTGTCTTCTTCTGAATTTTGTTTAGAAAGACGCCTTGCGAAAGTGGTCGTCGTGTGTGAGGGTCTCATACAACGCGAATATCACACCCATCGTTTCGCTCAGGATCATGACTGACTTCGCCGATCGCGCAGCTCGATAATATCGAAAGGACGGAAATCATATAACACCGGGTCAATGAGCAGATTGTGCGGAGCGCTCTTTTGGTGTATAATTCCTAGTTCAAAGATCTAGGTGTCTACCAACGCTGTGCATCGCTCAAAGCACTCCAGCCCGAAGACCCGGTCTCTAGGGTCAACCTCAGGCACAAATCGACCCAATTCAGTAAGTTTTGATGGTTCGATGGTTGGGCACCCCTGGAGCGACGGACATTCTGAAGAACACGAATAGCGAGGAGACAAGGTTGCGTCGTCAGGGCCAGAAAAAGTTCTTCGCACAGTAGTCAACTGAACGGACATGTCCGCCAAGGTAGTCAATATGTCGTTTCGATACTCGATTTCAAGCTGGCATGACCATTACTAAACCCTTGAATGTACACCAGCAAGATTAGCCCCCGCGATATTGCCTATGTGCAACTGGCTCCGGTCTCTCCATTCAAAATCCATGATCGGTTTTCTGGCTAGTTATTGACAACTGCCCGGTTGCTGATACATCGCTTGCTGGTTATCCAAAGAGTAGGTGATGAAGAAACTGTATCCTCTTGCTCAATTGTCTGATTGAAATCGTTGATGACGGGTTGCCTTTGAGAATAAGGATGGAAAGGAAACTAGCTGGGTTGGTGATGATTTGTGGTGATGAGAGATGTTGATGTCCCCGCTCCTACTTTTCTGGTGCCTCCATGGAGTAGACCCATTGACATTGAGAGTACGGAGTCTTCATCAACCTATCATGATGCTGTAACTACTCCAGGTTACAACAGCACATGCAGCCACTACCATTAACTAAGTAGTTGATGGGCGCGTGGGGCGGTTACAACAACACATGCAGCCACTACCTCCTCTTTTGTTCTCATTTCTGATCCCTCCGATTTTTGCTTTGCATTTTCCTGCCAGGCTGCCACTCTCAACATCCGAGCGCCAGTCCAGTCCATTTCCAAATGTTTATCTTCTAAATTCAGGGGTCACCCCTCCTCCTGTGGTTCTCTTCATTAGCTTATATTTTGAATCTATCCCAAGGGTACAATCCCACCAGGCTACTTCACTCAGTTACAACCCCAGTGTATACGCAAGAATCAGGAACACGATGGCACTCCACGGAGCAGAGTATCAAAACCATATTAGCGACCCTAATATTACAAACCCGCCGACTACGGCAGCAAACCCAGTGAAACGGAGCCGTAAAAGACGGACACCCCTCCTCGCAGCAAAAGTCATGGAGCTAGCAAACGAGAACTGTTCTGCTCCAAAGTCCGATGCTGACAACCGCGTGGTTGAACGATTGAAAAAGTGTTTGGAAAAAGCGAATCATCCAAATACGTCTGAAGCTGAGGCTACAGCGGCCCTGTTTGTGTCGTCAAAGCTCATGAGACAATACAACATCAATATGCTTGATGTGCTGAAGGCGGATGACAAGCAAGAAGATGGACTGGAGAAGCATGGGGATCAAAGCAGCGTTGAGATTAGAAAATTGCGTGGAACTGAGGGAAAACCGAACAATGAAGGGTTTGTGAACGAACTTGCACGCGCAATGGATACATTTTTTGATTGCAAGCACTATTCTAATCAAAAGCTGTGGTCTATCAAATGGACGTTCTACGGTATTGCCCAAAATACCGTCTCTGCTGCCCTCGCTTTCGAGATGGTGTACAATCGAATATCAGACTGGGCTTGTGATCAGAAAGGGGGCAGCTCGGCCTGCAGCTATAGCCTAGGTGTAGCATCCGGCCTTCTCTATATGGCGCGAGAAGAAAAGAGGATGGAAACTATGTGTGCTAAGAAGGAAGAGGCTGAACGCCTGGCAGCTGAGGAGCTCCAGGCGCAACAACGTCGTCAACAAGAATTAGAGCGGCTTGCGGTTTCCGAACAAATTGATGGGGATTCGACTGGAACATCGCGGTTGATGGAGGACAGCGATGATGCTCCTTGCAGAGCTCACGATACCGACGATGATTGCGACGAAGAGGATGATCTTGGTGACCCCGCGAAATGGGAGGGAGCCTCCTTGGACGACGTGCCAATGACTGGATTTGATGAGGACATCAAAGCTGATTTCTCAGTGCAAGACGATGAAGCCATCGATGCCCTTGGTGATTGGGATGAGCAGATCGCGAATCTCGTGAAAAAGGAGCCGTCCGACTTGGACGACATGGGTGTGTTGCAGAATTCAGATGTAGCATGGTCGTCGGAAACACAACTGATCAAGTTCCGAGAGACGGCAAGCCAAGTTGCTGATGAGTATTTACGAGAGCAGGGTGTCAAACTACGCTGCCGTCGATCAAGAAGTGCTAATGTGCGCAATTGGGACGCCTACGGCCAAGGGAGGAGAGATAGCAAGAAGATCGATGTTCGTCAGAAAAGACTGGAATAACAGGAACTCGGTGCAGATGTAGGTGTGATAAAGCGATCACCATGATGCCGTTGGATGTTTTGTTCAATTATTGTGTTGAGATGACAGTGGTTAATTGCTGTATTTAAATATCTTCCCTCATTCAATCCTTCCACAACCTCACTGCAAGACCAATATAAACCGTAACTAGGTAGTTAGGGAGCAAAGGTTGAATTGTTTCCAAAAATTAGCTCCGGATGTTCCTGAAGTCTAAACCGGTGATCACCATTCCTATCTCTCTGCCTCTCTAACTGCCTGCACAACATAGAAAGAAAGTTGAACATACCGATGTCTGCATAAATTTACTTTTTATAAGTAAACTGCAGCAAGAATGAGCTCCGATCCCGAGCAGTCCCCTGAAATGGAGTTCTCAGTCCTCTTTGTCTGTCTCGGGAATATCTGTAAATAGCTATGCCCTAACCCCGCCCCCGCTTCACCAAAACCCGTCAGTGTTAATGTGAATTTCTCCACCGATCACAGGTCGCTCGCCCATGGCCGAAGCCGTATTCCGGCATCACATCTCCAATCTACCAGCCACTTCCTCCCTGAAGTTCAAGACCATCGACTCCGCGGGTACCGCCGCATACCATATCCACTCTCCGCCCGATCCGCGCACGATGTCTACTTTACAGCGGCACGGCATGACCAAATACCGACACTCGGCTCGCAAGGTGAATAAGGCCGATTTCAAAGAATTCGACTACATCTTCGCCATGGACGACTCTAATCTCTGCGATCTGCTGGAGTTGCGGGAAAAAGTTGTGAGGGATAATGAGAAGAAGGGTGGAGCGACGGAGGGTTTGGCGGTGGTGAGGATGTTTGGTGATTTTAATCGTGATGGGAGCGTGCATGAGAAGGTGGGCGGGGGGAAGAATGTCCCGGACCCGTACTATGGTGGGGATGATGGCTTTGAGGAGGTGTTTCATCAGGTTGTGGGACATACAGAGGGCTTTTTGAAGTATTTGGAAGAAAAGGGAGCGGGAAGTTGATCCGAACTAAGTTCAATTTTCCTAGACAACCTGGACTCCAGAGATATACCTAATGAATAACGATAACTGGAGGTTGGAAGCTGCTGTTTTTCGCCTACAGAAATCATTAACAGGGAAATGTTTGGTGTCAGTAACTCGTTTTCGGAGAGTATTCATCGAGAAGGGCATTAGAGCTACAACAGCTGTTGAAAAAAGGTGTCACTGGGGGAATCTAGTAATACATGACTGCTGCAAAAGGAAAGTAACATACAAGAGGATTTAAGCCTGCCATAGCGGACAGGCCTCTCATGGTTTTCGAAGGTTGGGTGTGAGCCAAACAATCGGGGTCATCTTGGCTAATCCTTTCTTTTCTTTTCAATTGAACGGTGACCACAAACTGTTCATGCATCTCCGATTTGACAAGAAGTATAAACGAAATGATCTGATAGGCGTCATATTTTCTCGGTAATCTTAATCGCAGCCCTACAACCCAACCGGATGATATTCACCAATGGATCGTACGGTTTAGCCTCCTTTGCATCGTTTTCCACAGCATGATCCAGATGCTCCAATTCTTCGTCCCGTATCCTCTTCAACGTCGAGACCAACTCTTTCAATTCGCCGTCGACCTCCTCCCCTCTCTGCTGCGCATCTGCAAACCATTCCAGGATAACCCGGATCTGATCGTTGTAATGCGTCCCAATCTCGGTTTCCACGGCCTCCGTGCATGCCATTGCGGCCTCTCGGCCCATTATTCCAGTAGACCAGCCCAGAAAGGTCGATACCCCCTCCCAGACTGGATACATAGCGGTGGGTCGGACCCGGTGTTTCGCTATCAGTTTGTTGAAGGTGTCGAAATGGCCAGCTTCTTGGTCATACATGTGTTTCATAAGCGGACGGAGATGCGGATGCGAGCGGGTTACAGGAGGGGACTGAGCTGTGTAGATCAATGTGGCTGCAAGTTCTCCGGCCTGGTTCACTCTTAAAGCGCTATCGAGGAAATCACGCTGTTCTCTGGTCAGGACCATTCGGGGTTTCTCGGTGGAAGATGCAGGATTGCCAGGGGTACTGGAGCTGTGACGGACGCGTGGTTGGAGCCCTCGTGAACATTGTGAGCAGATTGAGTTGGGAAACAAGCCCGCTCGCATAAGGCGAGCTTGCCTAAGGAAGATAACGCGTGCATCCATCTCCGAAAATGCTCGAATGAATCAAAGGGAGACAAAACAGAAGAAAACAAAGGGCATCAGAAGGTTGACCTCAGCTTTGTGGGAGTGAATCGCTCCGATTGGCTGGACTAATCTCGGCGCGGAAAATCGCAAACCACGAAACCCCGGCTGAGTCAGAATCCTGAGCGGTCTTCCTGCGACCAAAAGGAAAAAAAAGGCAGGAAAAGGAAGTTCGAACGACGGCCGACCGGGCGAGGTTGCCAGCCCTTGCTTTATTCACCCACCAGACCTTGTGTTGCCCGTCTTTCTTTCTCTCTCTCTCTCTCTCACACTCCTTTTCACAACCCACAAACCTCTATCAAGCGCACCATTCTATAGAATTATATCCATTTTATCTATCTATTCCTATTATGAAACCCTGATTAATCCCAGATTCTGTGCAAATAGTTAAACACCGGCACTTCCCACAAAACGCCCTATGCCCCCCTATTGAGCCCCCATTGCCACTTCATCCTATTGTCTCACTCCCTCCTCATCCATCCTAATCGTCGCCTGGAGCGCTTTTGGTGGCTGTTGGCTGCTTCCATCAGTTTTGTTCCTTCCATCATCTACATTGCTGCTCTCTGATCCCACACTACACACTATCTAACTCCCACTTTCACAATGGCTGACCTAGACGCCGAGCTTCTTGCACTGGCGGGGGGGGATGATTCATCAGATGAGGAAACTTCCGTGCCAGCTCCATCAAAAGACCTTTCTCCTCCTCCTGCCTCCTCCAAAGAAAAACAACCTGAAGAAGCTGATGAGGAGATGGCACGCAAAGGAGTCGCAAAGCCTGTTAAGCACAGCAAGAGAGTCAAGGAGGATGAGGATGATGATGATGAAGAAGAAGAAGAGGGTGAAGTGTATGTCCTGTCCACAAGCTCATGTGTTGTTTCTTCTTTTCAATACTTGCTGGCTGCAGCGGGGTTTGTGTTCTTGGCTTCCTTACCTGTTTCTTTTCCTTGCTTGTTTCTTTGCCTCACTTTCTCTTCACAATCCCATTCTTCAAATATTATACTGTCTTTTTATCCCATCACAAACCTTTGAATGGTGTGAAAATTGACTGACAGGCAAAAATGCGCAGGTCTTCTTCCACTGCTCGCTCTCGAAAGTCCCTCAATTCGGCATCCATGTCTGAATCCGAATCCGAAGCGTCGCCCCCTGTTGAAGACAAACAAGGTCCCATTTTTCCATACGAAAAGTTGTTCTATTCCGCCAAAGACAAAGAAGATATCATGGCAAAGCCAGAAATTCAGCGAGAAGAGTTGCTTTCCGAAAGAGCCCAGCTTGTTGATCGACACAATCAGGATATCGCTCTCCGTCGCCTCCTTGCCATGCGTGAGCGAGAGGAAGCAAAAATCACCGAGAAGAGAAAACGCAAGGCATCCGACACTGACGGCCAACGCAAGAGCGCTCGACAGAAGACCACTCTAGGTGGCCGTAAGGTTGGCGAAACCTCTGGTGCGATCGAAGCATACAAACGCCAGCGGGAGCAGAAGGGCAAACGTGATGAACAGCGCCGTCGAGATGCCGGTACTAGAAAGAAGGACGAGCGTTCTGCTTCCGCAGAGGGCTCCGATGCTGACGCACACGGTGAGAGCGAAGTTGAATGGGATGAGCGAGCTGGTCGACGCTCTTCATCTCAAACCAAAGATGATCCCCCAGCTGAACTTCGAGATTTTGAGCGTGCACGAGTTAGCCGAAGCAATTTTGCGCAGTACTGCTTTTACCCGAATTTTGAGAAGCTCATTACCGGCTGCTACACTCGCATCAACGTTGGGCCCCATCCGGATACTGGTGAACTTGTGTACCGCGTCTGCCTTATCAAAGGTAGGTATCTCGGCTACGTTTGAATCAAGGATACTAATTAGATTTTGTAGATTTTATCGAAGGTAGACCATATGCTATCGAAGGCCCGAACGGAAGGAGGTTCATTACTAGGCAGTACGTTGTGCTTGAGCATGGAAAATCGAAAAAGGAGTTCCCTTTTATCTTCTGTTCTGACTCTCCAATTACTGAGGTATGGAGCAAAATGAAATAATGGCATCCCACCAGAGCTATTTACTGACGATGGTATAGGCAGAGTTTGGTCGCTATCGCCAGACTATGGTTGTCGAAGGCTTCAAAATGCCTACCAAGTCCGCCTTGAATAAGAAAGTTGACGATATTCATTACCTTCTCAACTATCAGCTTTCGAAGGAGGAACTCGAAGAGAAGCTAAAACGTCAGGGTACTAACGATAACAAAAGGGCCATCTATGAGCGTATTCAGTTGCAAAAGCGCCGTCAGGAGGCAATTGCATCCGGAGATGAAGCGGCCATCGCGGAATGTGACGCAGAGATTGCCCGTCTGACGGGCCCAAAGCTTGCGTTTGGAACGTCTCTTGTAGAGCCCAGATCTACGGAGAAGACACAGCAGGAACGCTTGGGTGAACTCAACCGTCGGAACCAGAAACTTAATGCCGAAAATGTTCGTAAGGCTCAACTTGAGGAGAGACGAATGGCTCGATTGCAACAGGCAGCTGTTGCGCGCGGAGAAGCACTACCTGACCGCTTTGCTCGCGTCAAGACTCGTGCTCGAACTCATTACGACTCAAACGGTAACGGCCTTGTACCCAAAAAGAATGAGCATGCAGAGGTTAGCGGCTCTGTCACTCCCCTCACCGCTGGTGCAAACACTCCAAATAAATCTACGCCTCCCTCGACCGTTAGCCCTGTCACTATCACCAAGAAGGAACCTAAACCCCAGGTTGGAATTCCGAAACTTCGTTATGCTCCCAATGCCGATGAAATCCTTGCTGCTTCGTTGGACTTTGAGATTGATATCGAAATTTAGCATCGAACTCTTCTTCTGGATCTCATATTGCTGCGGCACGCGTGGGTGAAGCGGCCAATTGACGTTTTGAAGTTTTACATTGCTCGGGCGTTTTTTTGACCCTGGCGTTGATTGATGGACATGATAAAGGGTTTAGGTCGGACGCATCCAGGTGTTTAGGAAGCAGGGATTGGATTGGTTTGGATTGGTGCAGATATCTTGCTGAGGACTTCTACCTCCTATTGTTTCGGCCAGGGTTGGTTTCTGTCAGCATGCCTTGTTTTCGACTATTGGTTCGTAAGAAACTGGGCGACTGAGTCCCACCCCAGATTGAAGAAGCCTTCGCTTCGGACCATAGATCTAGTGTTGTCAACGGCACGAGTTCATTTACTAATATGTACATCTTTATGAGATAACTCATTTAGAGATCCCATCGCAAGTATAACACGCTTGCAAAAAGAACAAGTTTCCTTGTCCTATATTTCTTGTAGAGGAGTTGTGGTGCAAACAATGTAAACATCAGGGCGCGAGATCAGATGAGTTAACGTGACATCACACGCGTCCTCCATGGACGCGTCTGAACATCGCTGGAGAATTAGTTAGTCGACACAACGCAAGAGTGCGCGATCATGAGCAATCAATGAAAGCCACCAAACTCCGTCTTCAACCACACAAATCTATCCTCGGTGGTAAATCTAGCACTACGTTGTCAATGATATTAATGAATACATGTCTTAATTCCATTCTAGCTGCCGCTTGAAATCACAATTAACGCCGGAATGTCGACCCAGTCAACACCGCGTCCCACCGCGTCGCGCCTGAATAGTCCGGCAGGGAGTGACGAAGATGGGAGTTCTACGGGTATTCTAACGCCTGGAAGGAAGATCAAAGCTTTGCTTGCAGAGTTTGATGGGGATTCGGAATCCGATGACGAGAATAACGCGGAGGACCGAAAAAAGCACTCAGGATTGTTCACGCGTGGAAGCATCAACCGCGCAGAGAGGAAAAGCCCAGCCAGTGTTGACGACGAAACTGAAGATGACGATGATGTTCCGGTTGCTCCAAGGGGAAGATTGGCGGCGAGACTACGAGGTGTTTCCGGGCCCCGAGAAGAACTAATGGGAAATATTTTTGGCGACAAAAGCATTGAACGGGGCAACGTATCGGATAGCTCTCAGTCCTCCTCAGGCAGTATACGTCCTGCTGCGCGGAGGAAGCGAGCACTCGGGTCGCAATCCAATAGTCCTCGAGACGCCGAGTCCCATCGAGCTTACTCACCCCTATTTGTTCCCCAGGACTCACCCATCAAGCGCGTTGGCAGTCCCACGCTAGAGACAAGCGGTTCAGAAAACGATGTTCTAGGACCTCAGAAGCGCTCGCGTTTACAGGCGCTTGTAGTGCAAAAGCGCAAGGAAAGGGAGGAGAAAGAACGGTTGGAGGAAGAGAAGCGGGCTGAGCGAATGCAAAGGGTCGCAGATGCGAGAGTGCAATTTACATCTGAGGCCGACGATGTGGAAGAAGATGACGATGATGATGAAGCTTCTCGCAAGTTGACGCAGCAGTCACGGCCTGCACGAAAGGCCAGCAGAAAAGCCCTGCTGGAAATGAGTCGTGAAACGCAGCGGATGAGTCGGAACATGCAACTGGCACATCAAGCTACTACGAAAAAGAAATATCCGTTGAATAGTTTCATTGAGCGATTTAATCAAAAATGCAACGTCGATCAAGCATCCTCTGTGCCCGAAGCGAGTTCCGAGCTGAAGAATTCAGCTATCGCAAGCTCGGTGAATCATTCTGATAACGACAATGTTGAGCAGGATGGGAGGTCGACACCTCCAACTTCCCCAATGCCCCTTGTGGGTGACGACGAAGAAGGGGAGAAGATTGCCGATCTGAATGACCCGATCATACAAGATGGTACTACTCAAACGACTACGAGACTGCCGGGGCGCCTGGAGGACCTTGAAGCCGAACTTGAAGCTATTATCTCAGCCGACCGTATCCGAACTCCGAATGCGAACAAGTCCAAAGCTGACAAAAATCCAGTGCATACACGTCAGATTCGAGTGCAATTGTCAAGGCAAACCGTCGCTGAGAATCAGAAGAACGACTCCGACTCTGACCTTGAAATAGTTACATCACCAGGTAAAGTCAGGAAGTTAGCTCTGTTTGAAAACTTCTCTGCGAAATCGTCTGTGGCCTCCGACTCATTGCGAAAACTGAAATTATTGGCGCGAATTACTTCTCCAAAAAAGAACCGGGGGTTGACTCGTGCTGAACATGAAGAGTGGTTACTACGACAAGCAAGAAGGCAGGCTGCTCAGGAAAGAGAGGAGAAAATCGCCGCACTCCGAGCGAAAGGAGTGGTCATTCAGACCGCCGAGGAAAAGGCACGTTTGGAGGACGACGTTGAGAATTTGATGGAGAAGGCACGGGAAGAGTCAAAGGCAATTGCTCGAAAGGAAAAGTCTACGAGAAAGAAGGAAACTGGTGGAGATGCGATGGAGCTTGATGATGACAGTGAGGACGCAGAGTATGAGGGAAATGATGAAGAGGCTGAAGAGGACTCCGAGAATGAAGAGGACGAGCTTGATGAAGAAGACGAAGTCTCGGATGAAATTGGATCGGAAGATGGAAATGCTATAGAGGATGGGAGCTTGATCGATAATCAGGCGCAAGAATCTGACGAGTCTGACGGAGAGGTTTCCCAAGAAGAGATGCCAGAACGTGAGAAGGTGAACGAAGTATCACAACCTAGAAGAAAGCCAAGATTCGTGGTTTCCGATGATGAAGATGATGATCGACCTGCAATCGTGACCCAGACACCCGTGAAACAGCTGATTCCGGGCCTTGGGCAGCAGAAAACTCCACTTCTTGGGCTATCTCAAGCATTCGCCGCTACTCTCGCTGACAATCAGGAAGATGACACGGAACAGGATTCGCTTGCCATTCTCCGCAAGATGCCAGAGTTTGATATGCAAGTTGGAGATCTCCTTGAACCTGATTCCCAGGGTTTCGTGCGAAATAGTCAAGTGCAAGACAGCCTCGAGCCGCTTGATCTCCTCGCAGACTTCACACAACACGAAGCACGCATCGTCGAGTCTCCGGCAGCCAGGACCTCGAGCGAATTCTCCCAGGTACCGGAACCAAGCCAGGACATTGGATTTGTGATGTCCCCATTTGATCAACGAAAACGCTTTATGACCCAGCCTATTTCAACCCTGGATACTGTTCTTGTTTCTAACGAGGACTCTCCCCTTGCTAAACAGGGAGGAAGGCGGCTAAAACGAGGCCATTTACGACAGGTGTCGGATGCAGAGGACATTTTCTTGGTGAAGCCTAGTGCTTTCGATGTGATGCGCAAGGCAGCCAAGAAGCCAATCACGCCTTATGATAAAAAAGCGAGCAAGGCAAAAGATATTGTCGACGAGGCCGCCGAAGAATCTGAAGATGAATATGCAGGACTAGGAGGTGCAAGTGACGAGGGTTCAGGCGACGAAGATGAATTGGATCTGACCATGATCAATGATAACAGTGCTGAAGTTGTCAATGAGCAGGAATTAGCTGCTTTGAATGCGTATGTGTCATTTTTTGTGTTTCTACTAGCCATATCATGCTAATAAGTCTTTCAAAACAGTGATCACGCCAGGCAAAAAGATGAAAGTCAAGTGAATAAACTTCTTCGAGACATCACCACTGGTGCTCTTCGACGAAAACGCGGCATGGGTGATGAGTTCGACCTCTCCGATTCTGACGACGAACGTACTACAGCTCGGCGTCGAGCGAAACAACGAGAGTTTGCGAAAATGCGCAAAGCGTTGCTCGCGGATGAAAATGTCAATAAAATCGCGGACGATCCGAAGAAACAAGCATTCTTCAAAACAATTGAGGATAGAGATATGGATGACGGATGTGATTTCCTCCGTGATGAGTATGGTGAATCAAATTCAGACACAGGCGCATTGTTCGGCGCAGCCACTGAAGGAAGTCAAAGCAATAGCGAGGAACTTACGAAGGATGCACGAAAGCGACCACTAGATATCGCAGGACCAGATGCACTTAACCGTCCACCAACCAAAGCCCGCCGTACGGTGGGATCTAGCATGAAAAAGCCGTCTACTCTGGCAGATATCCGCGCTCAATTGTCGTCTCTCATCGGAGAGCCCGGATTCCATGATACAGTGGAGGTTATTCCAGATAGTCAACCCGATATTCCTGCCGCAGAAGACGCCGTTACTAGCGGTGAGGACTCGTCTGATCGTTCTGAACCTGCACAATTCACCAATCCCCGCCGGCGGGGCAGGGTGGTAGATCGCTTGACTCTCCGCCGAGCAGCATCTTCGAATGCTGCCATGTCAGCAATTTCTGCGGGAGCCGGATCAAGCTCTGGGTCGGCTTCATCGTCGAAACTCGCCTTCCATACTTCAAACACGGTTCCCGAGTTCAAACGGCCGCCACCGTTGCTTCTTCGGCGCACCACTACAAACTCCTCGAGTTCATCTTCTTCCTCATCGTTTTCAAGTAATGCTGCTTCCCTAGCTTCCATTGCTGTCGTGAAATCCGACGGTTCCGGCTCTAGCGGGGCCAATGTTAGCAAAAAGGGAGCGATCAACTATTACGCCGCGGCAAGAGAGAAGCAGAGAGAGCTTCAATTAAAGAAGAGCCTAATTCAGGAAAATGCGGCGAATAAGAAGGCTATGGAGGAGCATAGAGCAAGGAGAGAAAAGGGATTCGCGGGGTTGCTTGGGAGTGCAACCTGGGAGTAACCTTATAGATTATTTTTCATCCGTCCTATTCTTGATCCGCAGGCTATGGTAGACAATGGAAAATGACACAATCTCGGGTTTGTGGCATCAGCTTATGAGAACGTCATTCGCAAGGACTATGTATAATAGCGAAGTTTGACCGTGGCGAAACCCAGGGTGCAACTCTTCGAAGCCACAAAGCAGGGCTTATGTGAATAAATGCCATTTCGAACTTGTATCATGCTACAGTAATCTTATCTGGTTCTGATTTGTGTACAATATCCCATTCTACGCCAACTAGCCAACTTTCGGTTCTCCGCTTCGCTGCTGAATCTTTAGAATTGGTGTTTTCAGAGTTTGCAACCTCCTCAGGAGGCGTGTAGGCGTCTGAAGCCTCGATTTCCATCTCCCAGACAAGTCCACGTCGAATACCCGCCCAGCCGTCTTTCTGGAGTCTGCGCATTGGATGTAGGTTAGCAGAGGTGGGTGAGCCAAAAAGGACGATGTTGCTTTGCGAAGCAGTAGGAGGCTCTACTTCGGAGGGAGCTATTAGAGCAAACGGAGCTGGATGACCCGGTTTGGCCTGCCGGTGCCCACCCCGTCCTAAAAGGTCAGTGTCTGTTGAGGTTCGAATTTCGCCAATTTCAGCAATTAATCGATAGTTGTCTGACTCCGGCATGCCTGTTTCTTGGTTGACATTGGTCGGTGCCGGCCCAGGCTGCAAACAAGGAGCTTGACTTGTCACTTGCTTCCTGGCACCCAGTTCGAAGATCCAATTTCGGACTTCGGATGCCATACCCCCAGAAAGGAAGGCATGAGACCTCGAACGGCTTTGTCGTTTTGAGTAGGGAAACGGTATGGGGCTTGATAGTAAAGATGAAATGTTAGGTTCTTCTGGCCGAGATGGCGTGCTAGGCAATATAAAGCGTGGCTTCGGCCGTTGTGTCGAAACCTCTGGACCTGCGTTGCCGCTTTTGTCCTGCTGCCATGGAGTTTGCGGTGCAGTGGGGTTGAATGCGAACCGTGGTTTCTGAGCTGTAGAGGCTTGAGCTGTGCCGGTTGGTTGAAGCGTGTGATCAAATTCTTGAATTGCTTGACCATCAATTCCACCCAGTGGTGCCGCCGCTTGCACAGACGAGGACGGTGATTGGGAGGGTGAGGAGGATATTCGGTCAAACTCTCTAGCATTAACTTGGTCCCTTTCCGCATCATCCGCTGAAGAAATCGATAAGCGACGACGCTTCAATCGGTACCGATTTGGTGATAGAGAAAGTAGCATCTCCGCGTCGTCATCAAGCGCGTCGCTCTTCGTAACATGTTCGTGTGTTGGACGGTCACTGTGAACAAGCCCGAGGTGTTCCTGAAGTAACTCATCTTCGTCTTCAGAATCTTCAATCACTTCATTCCGTTCAATTCGAGGGCTCTTTTGTCTAGATCGAGCAGTATGGTGTACCCGACCGGTAGGCGAGGAACCTTCGTCGCTTATGTCTATATCGTCACTAGATCGTTTGCTCCGTCCCTGGCTGAATACAAATCGGGGAGTAGCAGCGAATTGTGCTACAGACCTCGATTTTCCAGTTGAACTAAAAACGAATCTGGGTGTGCGTAGTCCTACAGCACGTCTTTCACCAGAATGCTTTAGAGCGGAGTTCTCATTGGGGTCGATATCCCCTCGTGAAGGCGTCTGAAACGACTTGTAAGCCTTTTCTTCCCGCATTGAGATTGGCTAGCACTGACATGAGTGGATTCCATCGCATCGTAAACTGGAACTGATGTTAATATCGCCAGCTTCGCGCTGTCGCTTGTTCCAGTTCTTGTCCGAAAGCGGCAAAAGTTGCTTGGAAAGCGGTTAACCGGTTTAGTCAGCTGTCAAGCGCTTAACTAGCTCCTCCGTTCCGCCCCGCTCCACTCCACTCCACTCCACCCTTCCCTCCCTCAGAAACGCCCATCTTTCGACGCCATGGTCCCGGTCCGCCGCCCCAGGACTCTGCTCCTTACTCTCGACGCCTTCAACACCATATTTCACCCTCGTCAGCCTATTCCTACAATATATACGCGTGTCGCACAAGACCTGGGTGTCATCCCTTCCACCATAGCCCCGGAAGTCGTCAAACCCGCGTTCAAGGCCGCTTTCAAGCGCAATAGCGTGGAATATCCAAACTACGGCCGTGATATTCCTGGATTTGGCGGGCCGCCAGCGTGGTGGGGGAATGTCATTCGAGAGTGTTTTGCAACTGTCAAAGGGGGGAGCGCCACGGTGAACGATGTGCCGGATCGATTGGTAGAAACGCTAATCAGCGTATTCGAAGGGTCTGGGTATAAGCTGTATGATGATGTCGAGCCATTCTTTAGAAAGTTGCAATCGTGGAAGCATGCCAAAAAGTCTCAGAGGGGTCCAGGCGCGACTCTGAAAGGGCCTTGGGATCGGATTGTTGTTGGAGTTGTCTCGAATTCGGACGACAGAATTCCGAAGATTCTAAGAACCTTCGGGCTACGTGTTGGAACTGCTTGGGCAGATAATGGAGAGCTGTTGCCCCCGGTTGATGAAGGACCTGATGCACTAACGCGGCAAAACGACGTTGACTTCATTGTTACCAGCTATGAAGCTGGGAAAGAGAAGCCGAATAGGCATATTTTTAATGTGGCCGAAAAGCGGGCTGGCGAGTATTTGAAAACAGCAGGGCTTGCAGATGATTCACACTTCCCAAATCCAGCGGACTATTGCGTCCACATCGGAGACGATTACAACGACGACTTCAGAGGAGCGGAGAATGCTGGTTGGGCAAGCTTTCTACTGCTGAGGGAAGATGTCGAAACGCCAGCACAAGCACAACAGTTAGAGCGCTCGATTTTCGACCTAGATAAGCTATTCTATTTACTGCGCATGGAAGACCGAGATGGAATGTTTATATAATAGATATATGGTATCTCTAGAGCCATTCATCCAATTCGTACAGGAAAGACACTGAGGAAATCATCACGATTCTGCACCCTGGGATATCACTCTCAACGTGTCAAGCGCGAGCCTACAACCCCATTTTACTAACTTCTTATCGCCATGTGTTACAACATCCGATTTCGCAACGACTTTACGGATGAAGTATATCAATCCAGGAATAACTTTGGGTGTTTCTCGCGCAGTTAAGAAGACATTCACCAATGGTTTCTCGTCGAAACTGCCTTCCTTGGACTTGCCCGCCTTCTGCTGCTTGCGTAATGACTTTTGCTGCGTTTGCTGCATAATTGTAATGAGCAACAACTCAACGAATGTCTTGGTCTTCGGTTGCAGATACAGAAAGTCGAGCGTCCTCAAAACGCCCAGCGCAAGACCTCCGTCAGCTATCAATGAGCCGTACGTTTTGGCAAGATTGACAACGGCTCGCATGCTCAACCGCCGATCTTCATCTTCATCGGCACTATAATCTTCATCATCCAGATTTCCACTTTCCCCCATCCGCTTGAACACGTCCCATAATGAGAATTGAAAAGCCATCTTCATTTTCCTTTCTCCACAAAGCTTCCTGGCGATCAGGGTGTAATACGGGTTATAGGTATCCTCCTCCGAAGCGCAGTGGATGAGAACCTGCGGAATCTCAGTTTCCTGGTTCCGTTTCAGTCGCAACTTTGTCAGCCGTACGTGAGCGTCCTGGTAGTCAGACGCGGACATTATCGCGACAAAAATCGACCGCCGAACCTCAGTGTTCATTCGATGGGTTCTGGCTAATTGGGCAAGATCCACGACCTTTTCATTTGGGTCGTCCTCCAAACTATCTGGGAGAATCGCACTCGGATTGATAATTGTTCCTGGAACATCACTATTGTTTGGTGGCTCTGCTTTCCAACTGGCCCCAACAAGCCACCATTTACCCCGTTTTTGGGAATTTTGGATATCGGCACGTCCAATTCTCAGAGGTTCGCTGGCTCTGATATTTCTTGAATTGAGAGAGCCTAGGATCTTTCTCATCTTAGTAATGTGTTCTAATGATATGCTTGCCCCAGGGGCATTCTTAAGTTTGTTATTCTTAAGATCGGTGATCGTCTCGATCATGAATTTTGTGCGAACCGAAAGAGCTGCCTCTCCTAGTTGCGCTACTGCTGGCTGGAACAGAAGAACGATGTCCTTGAGGGCGGAGGGATCGTCTTGCCGAAGCTGAGTCCCGGAGTCTATTTCACATTAGAACGTATCGCGGAGAAAAGGAAGGAAAGAGAACTCACTTCTCACAACTTTGAGGAGCAGCTCAGTGTTCAACTCGTTGATCTCTCCCAAGAATAAACGAATATAGTCAAACACCAAGCCGCATCCAATGACGTGGAAATTATAAAGATGGGACAACAACGATATCAAATTCGTCATGTCTGTCTTGTTTGATTCCCATTTGTTTTTATCTTGGTAGCCGCTATCGAATCGCTCCACGATATTCTGCACGAATTCAGCGCCGAATTCCATGCCGATGACTTTATATATTGCAGCAATGAAGCCGGCATGCAGAATTATAAATGTATCGTTTAAGCTGCTGCCGCTGCACACCAGGCCGAATAATATGTCAATAAGCAACGATGTCATAGTCTGCCGGGGGTTGGTTTGGTAGAGTTTCTCTATTTCACCGAGGATAGAAATCATGGTAGCCTCTGATAACTTGTTTAGGTGACCTTGTACTTGTCTTCGCAGGCGTACATCAGATTCCGACTGGTCTGACTTTTGCGCTCGCTTTGACGGGGGGATGTATTTTGCGGGGGCGCTGTCACTAGCAGTGACGGGAGCACGGTATGGATTCTCTCGTTGTTTTGTTTTCTGGAGGCTCGGTCCCTCCTCTTCCTCTTCATCATCGTCAAACCCTTCAAACTCGTTATCTTCATCATCACCGGTATCCTCCTCCTCGTCGTCGTCCTCTAACATCTCGTCAAGGCCTCCGTCATCTTCATCGGAGTCACCGCTGCCATTAAATTGGTCTTCGTCAATCTCCACACCCCTTTGCGCCCTTTGTCTTTTGTTCTGTAACCATTCTTCCCCTTCTCGCTTCCGCTTTTTCGCCTCGGTTTCTGAATCGGACCCCAACTCACCCAGTAAGTCACCCAACCCGTCCTCCAAAAAGGACTTGGGCAACTTCTTCTTCCCTTTAAGACCCAATTTCTTTTCTAAAGCCAAAATTTCTGCATCATCTTCCGCCAGCTTTTCCTGCACAACGCGCGGTATTATGTGGTGAGGTGACTGGTGACCGGTGTCCGAGGATCCGTCGCTATCTTCTCCTTCGTCAAGGTCAATCTCAAAATCAGACTCTTCAGGCTCCTGTTCCACAGGCTCTCTATGTTTTAGGATCGATTTTAGTTGCGTTGGCTTCGCCGATTTCGCCGGTTCCGCTGGCCTTGTCCCCTTCGCTCTCGCCGGGCGCCTATCTCCATCGCGGCGTGACCCATTCCTACCCTGTTGTTTTTGCCGTAGTTCGTGCGCCCTGCCCTGCTTGGGTACAGGTCCCTTCCGCGATCGTTCCGCTTTCCGGCGTTCCTTTCTCGTAAATCCGCTGTTGGAATTAGTTCTTCTTTCGCCGGTGGTGGCAGGTGTACCTTTCAACCCTAATTCGTCCCGGAGTTTCTGGGGCAGTTGTGTAGTGTCATACGTTGAACGCATGATTGTAAATGGATATCTCCAGGCAAAGAATCGATACTGTACCAGGGAGACCTGCCGTGCGCGAGAGAAGCTTCTTCTTCTTTTTTTTTTTTTCTGTTCCTGAAAGTATTTCGGTGAAGGTCCGTGCGTGGGCGGGCGGAGATTCTTGGTCTTGGCGCCTTGTTCAACTCAAAACCGAACAGAACGAAGAACATCCTGAACAATTCAGTGAAGCTCGATCGAATGCCTCAAATATAGAGGCGCAATGAAAGCAGTGTTATTTTAAATATACAACCCTTCTTATTCTACTTCTATGCACCTGGCAAAACCCTCGAAGCATTTTCCACGCTCATCCCATCTCTTCTCTTGACCCGCGCACACACAACATCAAACCATCATGACCACTCCCCATCTGTCGAACGATGAGGTAACTACGCCCTCAGTCAATCCCCCGTCCGCCTACTACAAGACTAAACAATCATCAAACAGTTCTTTACGCACCTCAGATCCCTTTTAACCAACCAATCTGCCTCCCTTCGCGGCTCCATCTTTCTCACCCAAAAGCGCCTCCCCATCCCACCACCAAGCCAGTCCACCACCACCACCAAAACCACATCCGACACCGACTCCCCCGCATCCGCAGAGACGACAACCACCACAAGCACATTCCCGCCTAGCCAGTCACCAGTCTTGATCCGCTTATCAAACGGTCGGCACAAGACCGCAAAGGTGAAGGCTTCGACGATCGTGCAGCCGGAGGAGCTGGAGGCGTTTTACACCCGGTATGCCGAGTCGTGTAAGGTGGGAATGGTAGGGCTGAAGAAAAGAGATAGAACTGCCAAGAAGAGAGGAAAGGCGAAGGGGAAAGTGACGAAGGGGTGATCCTAGGATTGTTAGGGCGGAGGGAGTGAGGGGGAGATGTTTGATGCGTTGAAATGCTAAAAAGGGCATATACGGAAGATTGATTTGACCGGATTTCTATGCCTGATCATTTGAGAAATTGAGGTGCATCTGCTGGGCGTCTACTGGTGTTTTGATGAAATTAAAAATATGCTTCCCGAACGTGCCAAAGTTGATTTTCATTTAACGGACAATATCAAACCACAGGATAGAGTACGATATTATATCCCGCAATTATGCGAGTATGGCATGTTTCCTTCTTGCGGGTTGGAGCAAGTCGGTCAAGATATTATAACAGGTTAAAAAAGTAGAAGTACAGTATGTACATACAAAACGGCATCAATAAAGTCGTGCCACGTTACATGCGCGGTATAAACAAAAGAAATACGATAAACGTCATGCACCGACAGATATAGGCACAAAGTATGGAGGATCGTGGTTGTCCAAAATATAAAAGCAAAAATCCTAGGCATTATCATCGGATAAATATCTGACGTTGGGAATGGAAACGCCCGTGGGCTCAGTCCACTTCGCTAGAGGATTCCGAGGCCGAGGAATAGTCTCTGCTTCGGTTAACAAAGGTATTTGAAAGCGGATTACCAAAATCATCCTCGCTCCAAGGATCTTCTCTATCGCTAGGGGACGAGGTCTTCGACCCAGTGCCAGCTGGACCGCGAGCATTATCTCCGGCGGCCACTTCGGCCGCAAGTCTTAAAAACATAACTAGAAGATGTATAGGAGGGCCAAGAACAAATGTGTAAGTCTTTTCAAAAATGACATCAAATAAATTATTAATTGGTGATTTAGGGGCGGGCGTGAATAACGTTGAAGATGGCGGTAGCGGAGAAAAGGAACGCTGTCGCGAGGCACGAATGCGCCGGCGAATGATCGAGTTCGGGTTCTCTATAGGAACCTGTGGATCATGGTGGTTTTGTGCACCGGAACTCAAGGCGCCAGATTCAGGCGGCGGAATAAGGAGCGTGCAGAGATCACTCTCTATCGTAAGAGGTTGGTGAGAGCTTGGACCGTCGTCTAGAGTCTCGGCGACGATAGTCGCCACAGAATTGTCGCGAGTATGCCCTGCTCCGGAGCTTTCACAAACAAATCCTCGGGGAGAAGGTGGAGTGGAATAAGGTGGTGACGGAGGTGAGAGGGAATCATCAATGACCGAGTGGAATGAGGAGGCACTTGAAGCGGTGCTGCTGCTCTGAGTGTCTTTGCCCGACTCGGACCCGAGCTGGAATCTTGCAAGAAGAGTTTCAAACTTGGGCGCCGGTTCCGAGACCACTCGCAAGCTCGTAGCCCTCCTAGGGATTCGTACAGGCGATGATCGGCGGTCTTCGAACGGATATTGGTTATTAGAGGATACAGGCAGGCTTCCGTTCCGTTCACTCTGCCTGTCAGTATCGTCTCCGACGCTTCCAAAGTCACTCAGTTCACGATCCTCTGACGATACACTTCCATCAAAGTCCAACGGTCGCACCGGCAGACCTGGCATCGTTTTCGGTCGCCACGCGCGTTTCTTCTTCGGCGTTCTGGCTTCTTCCGGGAGCTCCACGGAAAACCCGCGTTGGAACGGACAGGGCGTGATCTCATATCGGATTATTTTCGATATAACTTGCTTCCATTCTTCCACCTTTGCCATGTCCTCCTGCGTCTTGCTTGGAAACTCGATCCGGTAATAGATGAGTTTCCTGATGCGCAGGACGAATGTGGATTTGGCATCAACACACCAGCACTGGCAGTTCCTTAACAGCGCGTAGACAACTTCGCCGGATTTTAAAAATGCCGTCGAGCCGGCAATGCTCTCTATCCTCAGCGCCCCGACCGCGGCGATCCTCTCTGACCGTGTTCTCCATGGCAGCGTCTCGATGGCATCGACGGGATAGTCGAGATCGGGTAGGATGGGGCTCGAGCTGGACGACTGGGGCAGTTCGAACTTTATCACGGTCGCGGCGGGATGGTGGAATAGGAGATCGCTGGAAGGAATGGAGACGCTGGTCGTGTCGTATGAGCCGAGGGAGTGTCTTGTCCGGCGAGGCTGTTTTGAAGGAACGGTGAAGGAGCGCTTGAGGGGCTGAACCGGCTCGGCCATCATGCGCGAGCGAGCCCCATGGATTCAACGAGAGAAGTCCAGCCAGTGACAGGAACCTTTAAGCCTAGGGGGGAGAGTACTGGATGTACAATCATGAATAGTTTATAGAGTACTCAAGACAAGAGAAGATGGATTAACTTAGTGAACGGGAAGCGGCAAAACTGCACTTCCGGGAATGTGACCAAAACTTCCCTTTAGTTTAATCAACTCCACCAAACTGTGAAGCTTCTTCTCTCTTTCTCTCCTCTCTGGTCTCAGGATGTGGGATTCTCCTGGTTGAGAATGTGTCAATCTTGTCATCTGCATTCCGTAACTAGCTCACAGCTAATCTTGAGATGCAGTGGGCGCTCGGCAGCAAAGACAATCCATTGACCCCTTCGGCAACTGGTTAACGGTCAAAGTTGGTAGTTAACTAGATCAGCAGTCAAAGCTCTGATGGCCGTGCACAGCATGCATAAGAGGAAATTCTCTTTTAGCCTTCCAGATCCTGACAATTGCGCAATGACCGTGGTGTTATAATATCTGTTTATCGGCACCTAGCCGCTATATCATTATATCCCCAGATTTCAATGAGATGGTTGGAATCTGAAGCAGAGAGTTCTTTTGAATATTTTGCTACCCCCAGACGGTTAAACGGGGTAAATGAAACTCAATAGAATGGGGTGACAGGTGCCTGAGCTCTCTTATCTCTACGGCAGCTGGGACAATGTTATGTTCAAAAGCACTGTTGGTTCAATATTGTTGGTGTCAGGCAAAATACGAGTATCTATTCTGTCAATTGATATTTCATGTTTGATAACATATTAAATTCAGAGGCTCCATTCGGCATCGCAAATCCCTTTAATCCATCATGGGCTCTCCCTAGTTTAAACCGGACTCATCGGCCTGTGGCATAGCTCTGAGCTACTTCCTTGGGAGTTGTTTGTGTGACGATCTTTCGGTGGCTGAACAGACCGCCATGACATTGACGTCCGTTGTCGGTTCCCCCACGTCCCACCAGCCCCGTTGTCGATCGCGCCAAAATGTTTCGTTCCATCGCCGGATTTTGACGGTGACGCGCAAGTCGCTTCTCCAGATCGGACGGGAAAAGTGATGTCGCCCGTTGCCAAATTAGCCGCCCTCATGAGGCAGTGGTGCGATTCCACGACTCCAACTTCTACGCCCATATCCAGTCCTTTTAAGAGTGAGCTGCACTAAAGTTTGACAGTTCTAGTTACTTGTTGGCAACTCGGCTAGGCCACGCGGTATTCAGAATATTCCAATGGTTCGTTTTATGGGGCAGATAACTAAATACCGGATGTGATCGCCTAATCTATCGCCTCGTTTCCCAGACTCACAGGCCGCCCTAAGTGCACCTAAGTTGATGGTTTGCTTTTATTCGGCAGAGAGATTGACCATCATGCAGAGCCGGGTATCTTCATGGAACGTGGCCAACCGGCTAAAGAAGCGTAAGCTTCTGATCGCAATCAACACCATCGCCGCCTTGTCTATCTTTTTCTTTGGTTATGACCAAGGCATGATGGGTGGTGTCAACAATGCGAAGAATTACATCGATCTCGTGAAATTCGGCCATACCGAGACAATCAACGGCTCACCGAATACGCCTGTTATCACAGATAGCTTGCTGCAGGGTGGTATTGTCTCTGTATACTACCTGGGAACTTTGGTGGGGGCTTTGTTTGGCGGATGGGAGGGTGACCGAATTGGTAGAATCAGATCGATTGCACTGGGTTCTGTCTGGGGTGTAATCGGAGCGGGACTGCAATGTTCAGCCCAGAACCACATCTGGATGATCTTCGGTGGGTTAAACAACTAAACCTATAGCTTGAAGCCGAGAACTATTGACTGGAAGCTGATATGCGTAGCGCGCCTTATCAACGGATTTGGAACCGGCATCTTAAATGCGATTGTGCCTGTGTGGGCGACTGAGACCGCAGAACACACATCCAGAGGGCAATTTATAGCCATCGAATTCACACTGAACATTTTTGGTGTGGTCGTGGCATATTGGCTGGAATTGTGCGTAACCACTTTCCCCGGTTTGTCGATACCCTCTAGGGTTGACAGCAGACTTGCAGTGGCCTTTCGTATATTGACAACGGAGCCTCACCTTTCCGGTGGAGATTCCCCATTGCGTTCCAGATCATTCCTCTGCTCATCCTTTTTGTGGCGGTTTGGTTCTTCCCTGAGTCGCCTCGATGGCTTGTGAAGATGGGCCGTGATGAAGAAGCCCGATACATACTTGGCAGGCTCCGTGGTGACGAAGGTAACGACGTTGCTCGAGCGGAGGCGGAGTTCAAAGATATCAAACATGTTGCAGAACTTGAACAGACACTGTCCTACAGCACCTCTTACTTTTCGATGTTCACGGGCCGCGGAACAGGGAAGTTGCACCTTGGGAGACGCGTCGAACTGGTCGTGTGGCTGCAAATTATGCAGGAATGGGTTGGGATTGCCGGCGTTACCATTTGTATTTCCTACCTCTGGATCGTTTAGGAGACTTTTGGCTAATGGTTTGATAGATGCGCCGACGATCTTCCGAATTGCAGGGTTTGATGCTATGAAGAGCGAATGGATTAGCGGGTTGAATAACATCTTCTACATGGTAAAAGGATAATGCTTTGCCCAAGGCGTGCCGGCTGGAGGCTAACATGTAAGAACATTCAGTTCTCAACTTTGATTTGCGTATTCACACTAGACCGCATTGGTCGGCGATGGACACTGTATTGGGCTCCGTCGGGCAGGGCGTCGCGATGTTCCTTGCTGGCGGTTTTGCCCGGCTTGCAATCAATGCCACTGATGCCCATGACGCCTCAAGAGCATCGCACTACGGAGCTGCAGCCGCAGCTATGATATTCATCTTCACCTTCGTTTTTGGCGCGACATGGCTGACGGTTCCTTGGCTGTATCCGGCCGAGATATTTCCCCTCGCAGTTCGCGGCAAGGGTAACGCATGGGGAGTTGTCGGATGGAGTGTTGGCAACGGCTGGCTGGTGCGCATGTCTTAAGTTTTTCGTCAGCTTTTCAATTCCCCTCTCCCCCTCAAAAAAAAACCAAAGCTAACGAAAATTTGATTCTTTTTTTTTTCAGACTCTCCTCTGTCCCGTGATGTTCGACTCCATCGGCGAGAAGACACTCTATATCTTCGCTATCAGCAACGTCATCACCATTCCCATGGTCTGGGCATTCTACCCGGAATCGAATCAGCGCACTTTGGAAGACATGGATCTTCTATTTGCTGCCAACAGCCCCTGGGCCTGGGACGCCGAGCGTACATTTGCTCAACTTCAAAACGACGACCCCAATTTCTCCCATGGCGCGGCCCAGTTGAAGAATGGGCAGCTGGACGAGGAGGTACGGAGGCCGTAAGTGCAAGTGCTGCTGCCTGGGAAGCAATAGATTGGAAAACCTTTATGCTGGATCTTTTTTTTTTTTCTTTCGGAGATTAAGCGGGAAAGATCATGCTGACGTATGCTCATGATGGCCGTGGGATATCCGGAGAACATGTCTATTCCCTAGTTATCTTTGATTTGTCAACCAGGTGTGCCACTAGAAACCCTACAGGATCTAGCTCTGCATTCTAGACTCGGACAGCCGAAACCACAGAGCGGACTTTAATAGCTATCATCGACTTTTAAGTTGGACAGAGAAACCACCTGGGGAAATATCTCCGTGTCGCCACAAGTGATCCTCTTTTGCCATGCAAACCAAGCAGGCTCCCGTGACGCAGGCAGTCTCGTCTGAACAAGGCGAAACTTTCCCGAACCGGGGAAGTTGTTTGGACTTTTCCCCATTTGGCCCTAGCGCGGTTCCTTATCGTGAGGAACCAATATGATTGGCTATATTGGAGCTAAGTGGAGCCTTCGCGTTGATTTGTCACTTTAGCCGCATTTACGGAAACCAAAATGGAAATAACGCGTGTTGGGACGCGACGAGAGAAACATATAACCAACTAACGACTCCGTACTCGTGGTGGTTAAAGGCAACGCAGATGGAAGGTGACGAAGAAGAGAGAATGATCCATGATCGACACGAACAGAGATTGAATTCGCTATATCTGCGTCACATCGGCAAATACTCCCCAGGGTAGCGAATATTAACTGATACCACGAAGTCGATCCTTGGGCCGATCACCTGTGAGGGCCAGGGTCGGTGCTTCGGGAACACCCTCAACGATTCATACCAAGCATTGAGACAGATTGCTTGATTTCACCCAGCCTATGCAAGGGGCAGGAGAGACAGAAAAAAAAGAGCAAAAAAAAAAAAAGAGAAAAAGAAACAATGAGTTCAACCAGAACATCAGTTTCTCGTCGAGCCGCAAAGATCCAACGCCGGCTCATCACGGCCACCGAGGAAGCCAACGCCAAGCCCCCGGTCCCATCGCCGTCGAGATTACCGTCTCTCCCCTCCGTGGCCACGGCCGTATCTGATTATCCTTTCGCACTTGACCGGGAAGCCCTCGCTCACTCGCTCCACCGCATCGCCAGCCATCCGTCTCTAACCCCGTACCGCCGGCTAGTCTACCGCACGCTCCTGTCCGTCCCCCGCGGCCGCTGGACCACATATGCAACTCTGTCGGCGCACCTGTCGTCATCGGCGCGGGCTATCGGTAACGCCATGAAGACCAATCCATTTGCGCCCGAAGTGCCGTGCCATCGCGTGCTTGCCACCGACCGCACGATCGGCGGCTACAAGGGGAAGTGGGGGAATGGAGGCGAGTACTCGGTCGAAAAGACCAAGCTGCTGAAGGGCGAGGGAGTGGTCTTTGACGAGAAGGGCAGAGTGGGTGGAGAGGTCTTTCGGGATTTCGCGGACATGGGGCTGGTGATGGCAGGCAACAAGGATACAAAGGAGAGAGGATAATGAGCGAGTTTTTGCCTCTCTATAACTAGTCAACTACAGTGTCAGTGACAAGGACGGATAGAGATTGGGGAGTCGTGGCGCAGGGAGAACCTTTTAAAATTGAGTTCTAGGGGAAAGCTGGGCCTTTTTTTTTTTTCTTCTTTCCTTTCTGTTTATTTTTCTTATTTTATTCTTTTCTTTCGTCTTTTGCCCAGGAAGTAAAATTGAAAAAGTAAATCCTTCTTCCAAGCTGTGCTCCTGGTTAGTTAGTTCGTCTGGACGAGGATGTCATGCCGCAACCCCCCGCCCGCCGAGCAATGGGAAAATTAATTATATAAAAAAAAGACCGTAAATATAGCTAAATGAACAGGAAAATAACACACAAGAAAAACCTCCGCGCGTTCTTGGAGACGCTGGGCGGAACTCTTGGCGCGGACTGCCAAGCTGTTCCATCACCAATTAACCCGACGTGGAACGCTTCACAAAAACCTCCTCTTTTTCTCCTCCTCTCTCCCTCTCTCTGTCTCTGTCTCCCCCCTCAACCCTGACTCTCCAACCCCTAGGGGTGCGGCCGGGAATTCCAGGCCTGAGTTTGCAGAGGTTGGCAGGACAGGGGACACTCCCGCATCCATGCTCCTGTTCCTGTTCTTCACTCCGTCTGTTGGGGCTCGCCCGTTCTGTTGGAGAGCTGGGGCGAGGAATGCAACGTCGAACGAACCCACGCCTGTCCAGACAGCCAGGCCCCAGATCTTGTGTTCCGAGTCGAGTGCCGTTGTTGTACTGGACATCCCTAAACCGGAATTACTTCTCTCACGCTGGCGTTTTCGCTTTAAAACAGACCAGGGAACACCGGATCAAGAAAAGGAAAAAAAAAAGAAAAAAACCCCACCCGGCTTCTCAAACGGGACAAGGAGTTGGCTAGGCTGGTGAGAGATTCTCCCGGAGTAGGACCATTCCCTCGTTTGGTGTCCCCCAAAGGGGTCTTCTCTCCAATGCGAGCTATCCAGAAACGGCCGTGGGAGCAGAGTCGTAACCCTTGGACTTGCCCGTTTTCATGCTGGTTGAATCAGCCTTGACACGGACTTGACACATCCCCAGCTGCCTGCCTGCCCCCCTTCCCTGCTTCATTGCCATTTTGGACTCGAAACTCTGTCTGCCTGCCCTCCCTACCCTACCCTGGGCTGCCCGTCAGGGTCGCATTCTCGATGGGGAACTGGACATAAATAGGACCCTCGCTAGCTCCACTCTGCTGTCCTTTTGTGTCCTGTCAGTCAGTTCGGCCGGCTGTTGTTGTTGTTCAGGTAACACAATATCGAACTGATCCTGTACGCTCTTTCCTTCGTCTTCCTCTTCTTCTTCTCCTCCTCTTCTTTCTTTATCTTTATCTTGCTTCACTTCCTCTGCTTTTTTTTTTTCTCTCTCTTTTTCTTGCTTTTTTTTTTTTTAACACTGTCCGCTATCGCCTCTCAGGAAGAGACCTTCAATTCATTCATTCATTCCTCTCAAAATTACAGCCATGATTCTCCTCGTTTCAGCTCTTCTGCTTCTCTTGAACGCTCGTTCTGCCCTCTCATCATGTGCCCATGGCACCTTTCTCCATCCTCGCTCCGAAGGCGGCATCGGCGAGCTTCCGGACTTCGACTATAGCTTTGCCCGTGGTCCAACAAACTGGCACTCCATCAATCGCAGGAACATTCTCTGCGGCGTTGGTCTGCAACAGTCCCCTATTAATCTGGATCAGAGGATCCCCATCGAACCTGCTGGGTTCATTCGTTCGAACATCCCAAGACAGGACATCTTATTCCAAAATCTGGGAACTACAGCGGAAGTTGTCTTGCGAGGCACAACATTAATCGGCGGAGTTGGCCAGTTTAGACTGGAGCAATTCCATTTCCATACTCCCAGCGAGCATCGCATCCAGGGACAGCATTTTCCATTAGAGTTGCACTTGGTTCATTCTCAGATCGGTATGTCTTTCTCGGTTCTTGATAATTATGCACGATATGTGAGCTGACGCTGAAGCACTGCAGGTAACCCATCTCGAATCGCCGTCATGGTTCTTCTATTCCAACTCTCTGGCCGCGGCGGCTTCTCCGATCTTGAGCGCATTCTCGTCCACTCTTCACGCATCAACCGCCGTGGGCAGCAAATCAATCTTCGCAACTTCGACTTCGGCCTACTGTCTCGGACCATTTCCTCTATCCCAACTTTTAGATACGTCGGAAGTTTGACCACCCCACCTTGCACAGAGGGCGTGACCTTCCTCATCGGTGCTCAACCACTCTTCATCAATGTTGATCTCTTCAATCAGCTCAAGGGTGTCACCCGCTTCAACTCTCGCTTCATTCAAGGCAACATTCCATCTCGGCAGAACGTCCTCCTCTCAGGCTTGCACAATATTGGCCTCACCAATCAGCAGTGCCAGCGACTTGTGAATGGTCAGGAGATCATTGGCAGGCCAGGACGGGGCAACAACAGGGGAAATAACCGAGGAAACAACAGAGGAAATAACAGGGGCAACGGCCGAGGCAACAATCGGGATGGGAACCGGGGAAACAATGGACGCAACGGCCAGAACGAAATTGTGAGCACAATCATCAATGGCAACGTTACCCAAATTATCACCCAAACCTTCCAAGAGACAAGAACCACGGACTCTCAGAACTCGTTCACCTCGAGTAGTGTTTTTGCTACCCAGACCGCCATTCAGGATAACCAACAGGATGGCCAGCAGGATCAAAATTTACGACAGGATGATAACCAACGGCAGGATGATGATCAACGGCAAGATGACGACCGTCGAGATGATGATGATCGTCGAGATGGTGATGACCTACAAGATGATAACCAGAGACAGGACGACGACCAGGGACAAGATCAGAACCAGCGTCAAGATCAGGAGCAAGGCCAGCAGACCGGAGATGTGAACATTGAGACGGCGGCTCAAATAGACAATGTTGTTACCCAGACCAATGGCAACAATGCCGGTGCTACCGCTGCAGTTATTCAATAAATCTCTCCATAAGTATGGTCAGTGACTTGGTTTGCAGGGAGGGGAATATGGATGATTGATAAGGAGAAGTGGGGGAAAAAGAGGGAGAGCATATTACTTGATGATTGTCCCATATGCGCATTGTATTTCTATTGCATTTCCCTATCTCCCTTTTTTTTTTTTACTATGCACCATCCTTTTTACATTTTTCACATTGGCCGTTTGATCCTGACAATGAATGAATGCATGAATATATGTGTGATACATAACTCATAGATGGTTATCATCTTAGAAATAAATGAAATTCTACCAAACTGTGGTTCTATTGTTGGCTTGGTTCAATGTTCATACCTACTGCTGTTTACCCACCTGTACTATTTAGGTGCAGCTTCAGGATCTTACAACTATTCAGAATTCTGTCTTTCAAAGCACTGAAGGGCAGTTATACCTAGGTATATATATATATACACACACCGACCCAAAGTGATATATCGGCCAAACAAAACTTACATAGTGAAATGGTTGAAGAAAACAAATCCGAAAACACAGTCTCAATATGTTGAGATGCAGCAAGAGATGATTGTAAAAAATGAAGAGCACAGCTTAAGACAACCTGTTTCACAGCGAATTGGACACAATTCAGCTATTTTGATTAAACACAAACAGATAAAAGTGCAATGCACTTTTTGGGCCTTCCAAAAAAGGGGCGATGAGAAGTATGTCCCGTATGTCCCAAAAGGCAGAGGTATATTTGACAGAATTAGGAAGCAAATTTAGGACAGTATGTCGAACAAAGAGCATGGGAGCTCTTTCAGTATGTCAACAAGCATTTCTTTTTTCGTTTCCCGCCAGATCGGGGGGGGGGGGGTCTTCATTTTATAGCGTAGGCTGATAGTGCTTAGGTTCAGTGCGAAGACCGTGTCCTACCACGGGTAGAGGAGATTACATAAGAATGTCCATCCATTGATATTCTGGATGGACGAGTACATAGAAGGGTGACAATAGTAGATTGACTGAACAAGCAGTGCATGCCGAGAAAATATAAGAAACAAATCAAAAACACCTAAACACCAAAACAAAGCTAATCCTACATACCCATACAGACAGACTTGTAGCAAGACACGAGAATTAGTTTATTATAGGGATAATAAAGATGAAATATATGAAAAAGAGATAGGAAAGAAATGAGAAGTACAATCTCATGCAATGCAATGCTATGCAGATATGCTCGCTGGTAAAAGCAATTGGATATGATACATGCTGGAAATGGGAAGAGGAAAATAAGATGTTGCAGAGTGGCAGATCGGCAACATGCTCCGGGCATCATGCTCAAGGTCCAGCCGAGCAGATCGGGACGTCAGCCAGCGGCATAACGGGCAAAATGTTATTTTGACACGATGTACGAGTGTTTCGGCTCACGACTGAGAGATTACTCGTGGCGTTGTGATTTTGAGGTCCGCTTGGCCAATTTCATGCAATGAAACTGGCGCAAATGTTCAATAAGATGGTCTTGTCGTGAAAAACCTTGATCGCCTTTCCGGGTGCATCGTGGTTTAGGGCAGTCGAGCATAACACCGTCGCGGAAATGAACGGAGACCTGGTGACGACTTAGATCGGCTGGGCGACTGAAACTGCTTTCACACCCCGGATGGACACATATGTAGCGGGAATTTGACCTATAATCAGGTTAGTCTCGCTCATGATATGTTGGGGCAGGAGACTCTTGTACCTTGGCTGCGAATCTTGCCTCGATGATCGAGAGGTAGATCGTTTCATCTGAGAATCGTTGGAATCAATGTCTGGGTCCGGAGATCCGGCTGAGCTCCCGTAGTGATGCTGGTAGCTCATTTGCGAACGGGAGTACGAAGTATTGCTGTCGGTGTGGTAGTAACTCGATGACGTACTCGAGGCAGTCTGCCTGGAGCAGTTGCTATCTGATGAGACGGAGTAGGTCATTGCGGGTGCGGGTGACCGGTCATAAGCTGTCATGGAAGTCCTCGGGTTTTTGGACATGACGGGAGAGATGTAATCGTGGTATGTCATTGTGGACGGCGGGACCTCTTGACTGACGGACGACACTGCTCGTGGGTTGTTTTGGAGACGATGATAATGCGATTGATTATAGGAGTAGGACATGTGTCTCTTTGAAAATGTTGATATAGTATGTGCTTAGAAAAGCGTTTTGGCGAAGAGGCCAAGGGTCAAGCAGGAGTAGATAAATTAGGGTTATATAGTACGGATAAAGCTTGCGGTAATATGTCTTCAAGAAGAACTTGGAGAGAGGAAAAGGGAAAAAAAAACAAAGAAGTGAGCCGGGAAGCCGAGGAAGATATATACGTCTGCGTAACGTCGAGCTGGTTACTCCACGTCTTGCCTGGGCAGAGACAAGGACAGTCGAGATACGGATGGCCAGCCCGAAAGAGGAAGAAAGGGTAGGGCTCAAGGCTAGGGGTAGCCTTGCACGTGATCCCCATCTCGGCCTTGCCAAGTGGCTGAGAGAGACGGACAGGACAAGGAAGAAAGTGAAGCAAGAAAAGATTTTGAGAAAAGGAGTCAGGGTAAAGTTCTTGTCCTCCCCGGGACAGTCGAACAAGGTTGGGATGATTACACAGCCAGAGCACGAGAGAGCGAATCTGCGAATAAGGGGATTCTGCACAAGAGAAATCGCACGTGGAAGGGCCAAGGTCCGGGTACACAGCCCCTCCCTGGTTTTGTGCGATGGTGGAACATCCAATCGCAGGAAGAGAAACAAAAAGAGAGGGCAGTTGGAAACAAAAGAGACAAAAACAAGAGTGTGGAGCTTGTTTGAAAGAGAGAGAGGAAAAAAAAGAGAGAGAGAGAGAGAGACAGAGAGAGCGAACCGTTAGCCAGGTGGGCCGCGGGGAGTGGACTAGCCTTTTTCCCTTTTCTTTTCTTTTTTTTTTTTTTAGTTTTGGAAAGCAAGCGGTAGTTACTTGCAGAGAGCAAGGAGATGGGGCAGCAGTCGGTACGGACTTGCTAAGGCGACGAGAGTGGAAGAGCAAGAGGGCAGCCTTGCTGACGGATCAAGTTCCGCCTCATTTCATCCCCACGCAGTTCAGAAGTAGCCCAAGCAACGAAGAAGCTGCTGTCGGGGCTAGCCGGTAGATCTAGCCGTACGTTTATGATGGGGAAAAAAAAAGGAATAAGTTCAATCAACAGACGTGAAGGTTAGGCCTTGATGTCAGGTTAGTTAACTAGCGGACATGAAACCCGCAGCCGCTGCCACCGATGGGTGAGCAAGTGGCCGACGTCTGTTGCGAACACATTGTCGACAGGCCACGATTGCCAATAATACAGAGAGGCTAAGACATCAGCATCACAGGCCAGTCGGAGGTGATAGCAATGATGGATAATCATGAAAAAAGGGAGAGAAAGAGAGAAAAGACTGGCTGGCAGCTCGGCATCCGAGAACGAAGGGGGGTCGATCAAGGGTTGTTTCGGATGGTAGATTCGGGTACCTGTTTCAGGATGGTTCGAGAACTTCCCAATGCTGAGCTGTCAGAGCCCAAGCAGCAGCAGCCAGCCAAACAAAAGCTTTGTGTTGTGCTGTCGTCGTCGTCGTCTCGTCGTTGTCGTTGTCATCGTTGGTTGTCGTCGAAGAGGGAAGTCAAGGGGAAAGAAAGAGGGGGAAGAGATGTCGTGCGATGTGGCTCAACCCCACTGGCAAGCATCCTTGAATAGGGAAAGCTTATGTAACAGGTCTAGCCTAGTGTGGTCTAGTGGTAGCTAAACTCACGAGTGGGACGCTCCCATTGGCTGGATTAAAGCCCCGACAACAAATCTGAAGCAAACACTGCAAACGCTGCAAACACCATTAACAAACAAAAAAAAGTGAGGCGGGGGAGGGAAGGGAGAAGGGGAAGAAAGAAAAGGAGAAAAAAAGAAGACATCGCACTTCTGATTAATCAATCAGCTCTCTCAACTCCGTACTTCCACACAGAGTGAAAGGCTCTCTCCAGCCTATTATAAACTGGCAGGCAGAAGAACTGTGCTGCTGCACAAGTTACGTGGCAACAAAAGACCACTCAACAATGCCTTGCTCAAAGTCTCACTTGGTCTGAGATACTGTTCTTTTGCAGGGCTGCACTGAGGTGCTGGAGGGCAGGCAATAGTCACTAGGTAGCTAACTAACTGAATCAACTAACTTCGCTCCGGTATGTAACTGCATAACTGCATACATAGGGACCTTCCCTCAGTTGATTGACGTGGCTTGAACAGGCTCAGATGGGCCCCCCCCCCAACGCCGAGGGGCAACCACGGCGCGTAAAACAAGCTCTGGCAAAACACGTCTCCCTCTGATCGCTCCCTCTGTCTCTTTCTGCTTCATCTTCTCTCTCTCCTGTGGGCTTGGACTTCTCTTTTTATTTGTCCTTTTTCTTTTCTTTTTTCTTTCTCAAATAACCACTCTTACATGTTCCCCTTGCACAAGTGACTTCTGTGAAGAGAGGCTGGCAAAATCCCATTTTTCATTTTGTCTACCTTGGGTGCTCCTTTCATCCATCCATTCATACCCCCCC
>LJPK01000496.1:39460-54244 GCA_001430945.1 Amauroascus niger
CCAACCCACCATGCAGCCTGGATCCCCTACAATGCCTACGGGGCTGGCATCTATGCCAAACGAGATCATTCTCTGCATTGCCGACCAGCTTCTCAGTCAAGCCGACATCAGCCACTTGGCACGCACAAACCGTCGCATCAACAGTCTCCTCACTCCTTACCTATACGCACGCAACGTGAAACACGACAGTGCTTCTGCGTTCCGCTGGGCTCTTGAGCATGCCGAAAAGGGGACTGTAGAGAAATGTCTGGATGCTGGTGCTGATGTCAATGGGGGCCGCCGTCCTAAAGAATTCGATTACAGCACTCCATCCGCTTCATTCCCTCCCTGCGCTCCCCATCTGGCTCTTCGTTGGATGGATAACAGTGTCAAGATTGATGCAAAGCAGAGGCAGAAGCATATTGCCGTTCTCCGGTTGCTGATCGACAGGGGCCTAGATGTCGACTTTGACTGGGGCGACTATAGCAACCTGAACCCACTCCGATGGGCTGTGAAAATCGGAGATGGTGAAATCATCCGACTGTTGGTTGATGCCGGCGCCAATGTCAACGTTACTTGCCTCAACGGACACACGCTGCTGTACGAAGCTGCCGTGAGATGCGATGCAGACACCATCACCTTCCTGCTTGATCAAGGCCTCTGCATTGATACTCCAGACAAAGGCGGTTCAACTCCATTGCACATTGCGGCATATAGTTATAACGAAGCGGCGGTGCGCACACTCATCGAACGTGGAGCAGTCGTCCAGTGCGTCTCCAATAATGGATCAACACCTTTGATTAATGCATCCGATCATAAGGTCCGTACGTCGGTTCTGGAACTACTGCTCAGTAACGGAGCCGATGTAAACCATCAAAACCAGGAAGGGACGACCGCATTGCTGATAGCGGCTCTGGCTGGTAACACGGCGGGAATACGTTTATTGATCAAGCATGGAGCAAGAGCCGATTTGAAGGAAAATGATGGAAACACGACACTACACTACATCCTCCGCCATCCAAATTTTGAAGAGAGATTAGAGCTAGCGAACCTTTTCATCGACAATGGTGTGGAAATCAACGCCCAGACTTATCGCGGCGCTACTGCCCTCCACTGCGCAGCTTCCAACAACGATGTCGACGCGATAAAACTACTGGTTGAACACGGAGCCGACGTCAATAAGCAGGATGCGATCGGTTATACGCCACTCCACTTTGCTGGGTTCGCGCAGGATCTTAAAAAGGATATGGCAGGGGTCCTGCTGGAAAATGGCGCGGACCCAGACCTGAAGACGAGGAGCGGGAGGACCGCGCTGGCCACATGTATCTGGGCGCGTCCTGAAGAGAATGAATGGGTTGAACAGATGCGGGAAAAATATAGGAAACGGGCAGAAAAAGGGGTGGAGAGTGAGAATTGATGCTGGAGCAACATACAGTTGGCCCCTCGCAGCATTGTGTGTAGCTATTTACGTCTTGCATAGACCCTTTTTGGTCGCGGGACAATAAGCTTTCACTGGCATAAGATGTAGGTAGTAAAAGTCAAGCAACCCAATAATACGCATCCCTGGGCTGGCAGACAAACCAGAGATCGTGTTGCCCTCATTTATTGAAACGATTTGCTGACCAACCAAGCCCGGAAGAGAATGTACAGTATCTTCGAAATTTAGCAACCAAAGAGCCTGATATCCACCGATCTGCTAAGCCTGACAGACCTTCCCGTTACCCGCGCTCTCCGAACGCTGATGGAGAGACAAAAATCCATGTGGGATGCCTTGGACAAAGGGATTTTTTTAAAAAATTCAACCATTACCCTTTATAGCTTTGTTCTGCTATCAATATCACTAATTCTTCGGGTTTGTGAGATTACGCAACCACTCGAAGCATGAAACCCTTTAAGTAGCTACTCATCACTCCAGAGCCCCATTAGTTCCCTCCATCCACGCAAACTTGAAATGACTCAATCCCCATGTCCCTGTAAACCTCCCACCCCACCCCCCAATTCTCAGGAGAAAGGAATCTGCTTCCACACGCTATCCATCACCAACTGCCGTCTATGCGGCGACCACATGCACGCCGGACACTCGCTCCCATCCTTCTTCCACAACCACAACACATGCCCAACCCTCTTAGACTCCAACTGTTCCTTCTCGACCCAGTACCGCCGCGCCGTCGGCCTCAGCCGCCTGCAGAAGTGGCACAGCCGCCAGGTTGCGCGGGGTTTCCCGTTGGCGCAGCGCGGCTGGATCTGCTTGAGGAACGTGATGTACGACAGCTTGGTCTTGCGGCCGTAGAAGGTGTCGCGGCGCATTTCGCTGGGGCGGGTGATGCGCATTCGGAGCATGTGCGGGATTATGTTGATTGAGATCTTGCAGGTTAGGGCGAAGGCGAGGTGGTCGTGGTGGGTGAGGTAGGAGAGGATCTCGGCGAGGACGTCGTGGGAGAGGATGAGGAGTGGTGAGTGGGTTTGTGGGTTGGGTTGGGCTTTGCGGACCTGTTGAATTGGGGTTTTTTGATGGTTAGGGTATTGGGGGAGAGCAAGAAGAAGGAGAGATTGAAGATATAGAGTGTATATCTTTTCTTTTGACAAATGCGTTTTCTTTTTTTTTCTTGGGATATTTGAGAAATGGAATACCTTCATTGGCACCTTGAAGGCTTTCCGGAAGGAGTCGTTGAGCACCGTCATCGTTGCCCGAGCCCGTCCTCCCCCGCTGCCAGGTAGTTTATGTAGTTTGATATTTCCCCCGTTTGTTCAGTTCCGTTCGGTTCAAAACCGAAACAAGGCGAGTCCAACTTGTCACCACTCGAACAATATTCCTCTCAGCAGTCTCGAGAGCGGGGCATGGCAATGGATGGTATATGGGAATTTCCTCCAGAGATCCCGAGCAGTTTCAACACACACACCCGCAGTTCAATATGAGTCTTCAAGAACTCGCAACCTTTCTCTCAGATTTGGGTAAAAAATGCAACATATACCACCAAGTTCAGAGAGTAAGCGAGCAGAATCGCGGGGGGAGGGGGCCTTTCATACCTATGACGAGGCTGTTCTCAGGCGTCGTGCCGCTAACTTAACTGGTTAACTGACTAGGCAGACGCCCGCAATACGAGACATGGTCAACCCAGCAGCCCAATCAATGACGGCAATTAAGACCAGGGTTGCTGGGCTTTCCAAGGGAATGGGGGATTTAGCCGCCCGTCAACTCACTGTCTTCCAATTGTTTGTTTGTTGAAGATGCGTTCTAATCACTCTCGAAACAGAGGTCTGCATTTATAGTTAAGGGGTGAGATGTGACAATTGGCAGTTAGCTGAATTCTGGATAGGAGGAAATATTAACTACAAACAAAAACGGTGAAAGTCATGTCGCAGCGAAGTTCGAAGCTTTGAGGTTACGGAGAAATTTAGTGAGAAAAAGTCCATGACCTAGGCTAATAAACCAAGAATGATAATCAATATGGTATTTTCTGAATGAATTATTTGTCATAAACCAACCCCTGTGTTCCTCATACCAATCGAGGCATGCCCGCACGATACTGCATAGGTATATGAAAAAACCCAAGGGCGAATTCTTTATTGTTTAGGCGGTTATCTCTCCCAGTTGATCGTAACCTGACCATGAGTCAATTTCTCCCACAGTAGTTGATGGGTGCAAATGTCAGATTCCTCCGCTCGATTAGGTATATCGCAACTGATGACGGAAACAGATCTTAGATTCGGCGTATTCTGCATCCATCTCTCTGCCAACAGGTCTAGCTGCGTCAATAGCCAGGCCAAACAGTCTGCGTTCACACGGTCGATGGAAAAGAATTCTAGTGATCGAGGTAGCAATGACTGAAGCTTCGTGTCCTCTTCCCGACTAAGGAGAAATTGCACTCCTATATCAAGACGCTTCAGGGATTTAAATTGCGAGAAGGACCCAACGAAAGAGTGATTAAGAAGGCGACGCTGGTAAGATTTGAACGTGAGACATTCGAGAGTATCTTTAACTGCAAGGAGAGAATCGTATAATCGCGTTGGGTTGAAGCTGCCTTCCGTTCCGGGGTAACAATGTATGTACTCGAAAGACTTTAGATTCTTGCAGCTTGGAAGGAGCCCATTCAAGCCGTTTATACAGACTTGACCGGTGAGGTGCATGGTCGTTATGCTTGAGCATTCTTGCTGCTGCCAAGTTTCGCCATCATCGAAGATTGACGTGGCATATACTGTGCGTAAGGCGGGTAAACGTGTAAAAGTCATAAGCTTGCTGGAGGTAAGGTATCGAGCCAGGCCGAGGTCGAAGATCCTTGTTTCAACTAGCCGTGGGAAGCGTTGACTCGTCTGGTCGAATGGTTTTTCGCGCTTCGATGCCCGTTCTAAGACCTTGTAGCAATAAATGTCATCTCCGCTGGATCTGAGGACTAACTTCTTCAGGCCAGCTAATGGCACCAGCAACAAACCAATGTAGGCATCTGGTTTCCCTTCTTCTAAAGCGCATAGCCAATTAGATCTTTCCTCTAGTGAATGGCTTGCATCGTTGACGGCAGATCTAAGAAGTTGAGGGTCGATCGGGACGTGGTTTGGTATGCGTGTGCGTGTGCCAGTATACCTTTCATGGACATAAAAAGAGAGAGTCACATCGAGTTCTTGAACCCACTGTGCTAAATTCGGGTTGAGTAAAATGGCGCGTAGTAGTCCTGATGCAAGACGCGCGGATCTTCTAAGGTGAATTGAGCGATAGGCGTGGGGAATTGCAATATCGTATAATCGGCGGCAGGTTGCTGCAAGCTTTAAAAGGCACCGAGTCGAACTGACATATTTGGCGATTTGAAAAAGCACCTCGGTGGGCAGTGAGTTCAACGTCGCTGCCATTCCTTTCTTTTAGCGTAGGCTTTTCTATTGATGGCTCCCTCCCGGCTGTTCAGCGTCTCTTGAGAATCGATCTCCGCCTTGTGATATTCCGAGATATTGTATTTGAGGTATTGGGGAATTGCAAATAGAAATGGAAGCATGACAGTTGATCGAGGGTTCAGGGTGGTAGATGTTGCCAAATTTATAGCCATGGAAAGGAACACCGAGAGGAACACGGAGGCATGCAAGAAGAGGGGGGTCTCCATTTCAAATCTGCCATCCTGTAGGGAGTTGCCTCACTGCGGGAACAGAAGAGTCGGGACAATGTGATAGGAAAAGAATGCCCTTCATATCTCTCACTAACAGCCAGTGAAGTGCAGACTGTGCAGTAAGTGAAGGTATTCATGCCCTTGATTTGTGGTGGAATGCTTGAAGTGAAAGATGATGTGTGCGGTTGTCATAGCAAAGGCTTCACAACCAAGTTTCGTAAAGCAAGATTGGGCCTGTATCAACACATAGCTTTGTCAGCTCCCAGATTATGCTTGAGGTCCTTTCTGGTGGAGATTTTAGTTTGGTGAGGGCTTTGTATTTAGTTCGACATGTGGGATTTCTTTGAGAATTAGGTAACGCCAGGAGAGATGTATTGGTGTTAGATGTAAGTATCTTGGATTCTTAGTGAATCGCCTTTCTTCTGTTCTGGTCATTCCCGTAGGATGGGTTGGACCAGACAGCCGTAATTCCATCCAAAGCAGGGCTTGTACTCAGATTTGGTCTTGACTCTGAACAGGGTGCACTGAGATGCCTGGGTTTTCTGGTTCGGATTCTTTGTTTGAGGCTCTTGTTCCCATAGGTATGTACTTCTCAGAAAGAGCCATTATTGATCTGGAACACCACCCCCGCTAATGCCGAGATGTAGTAAGACCTTTTTTTTCTATTTTCGCCCATATGCCCACGTGAAAATAAAAAGAGGAAAAGTGAGATCATTCAACAATCAGAATGTTGCTGGTTTTGGTTTTGTTGGAAACTTTTCCTGATTACTTTTGACGTTGGTGGTAGCAAGAGAGTAGTTTCCACAAAGTCTGTTCTATAATCAGACAATGGAAACTTAACAGACTTGGAACATCTTTTATGTTGCAGTGTTATAAGAGCATTCCTTGTTCATAAAAGAAGAGTTTCATATGATAAGAATAAACAAATAGAAGCATCTGGAGGAGCTTAGAAGCCATTTTGTTGACTTGTCTCCATCAACATGTAGGGTAATGTAGATTTGCCGAATTCGGTGGATCAGTAGGCCGGTGTCGTATTTATCTCAAATCCTAAAAGATATTAGAAAATCAACAAGCATGTGATACCAAATTCTAGTAGCTTGTTTCAGCCTGTAAAGACTCTGATGAAGCATACCCATGATCCTGTAGGCAGCTCCATGAATGGATCTTCAGTCCCATTGTCAATTGTGAGGGATTCATTTAGGAAGGCATTCACAAAGTCATGTACAAATACCTTCCAAGATCTTGCTGTAGAAATAGCAAATAGTGCCCTTGCTGTAGTTGCATTCACTACAGCCGTGTAATACTTTTCAAAGTCAATTCCCTGGCGTTGCTTGTAGCTGTGAACTACCCAGCAAGTTTTGAATTGGATCATTTGACTCTGGTTATTTGTTTTCCAGCCAAAGACCCATTTGCCCCTAAGAATCTTCTTGCCCGTAAAATTTTCATGTGGTTTGATGTGAGAAATCATGTTCAAACATGAGGCGTGGTAATCTGGTTGACAGGCCCAGCAAGGGGGTCAGGGGAGCTTCGAGTGTCATCTTCAATGATGGGAGAGCTCCAACGAGGGTGCTTGGGATGTCTGAAGGTTGGGGCCCTGCTCAATGGCAGGGGCGCACTATGGGGGTTTTTTTGGTGCATATATCAGCAGGTGATCTTCTTATGGATGATTGTGTACAACCAAGAAGTGATCTGCTCATGCAGCTTATGATCACTTTCAAATAAGAGATGATCTCCTCATGTATGATTGTGTCCAACCAAGAAGTGATCTGCCCATGCAGTTTATGATCACTCTCAAATAAGAGATGATCTTCTCATGGACATCACTTGAGCTGTAGAAACAATCAGAGAAGCTGAAGCCTGAGAAACCATTTTGTGCATTTGTCTCATGATTTCGAGAAGTGATGTGTTCATGGATTGCAGCCAAATATGAAGTGATCTTCTCATATAGGTCACTTGAGCTGGAGAAACAAAATCTGAACATGAACGGTCCTATTGCGGTGTAGACCAACAGAGAAAGAGCGCCAATAGTCCTATGTCATCAAATGCTAGCCCCATTTTAATTGGTTAGAGGTTACGTGGTTGCTTCCGAACTTCGAACTCAGTGCCATAGCTTCAGGATATAGTGGTAATGTTGACAACCTGAAGGAGATTTGACAGGTAACATTGAGGGAATAAGGAGCAGATGGTATTGACGGTGTAAAAATCTGCCCACTGGCAACATTTGTTCATCAGAGCCACACAATTGCCAGCTGTATTTGCTGTTGTCCTGCTATAGTTCGCATTTTTGTGCTTATTCTTATTTGATAAAGAATGTGCGTCCCGTGGCATCATGGTAAGGCCTCCATACTTGTGGAATATATTGAGAGTGCTTTTGCCATTATTTCTTCATATAAATTTGGTCCAGAGATTGGCCTGAAATCTTTCTGTTTTTCATTGTGCTGTTCTCCGCCCTGTATCCATTGGTGTTGTATGATTTCGAAGATATAAAGTAGTCAAGTCCAAGCACACTGTAGATTTTCCATAGGTGGATTGATGCTGGTCACCCACTTGAAAGTGCATGTAGTTGATCAAGCAATGCCATGCCGAGTAGCTTGTGATGCCGCATGAAGCTTTCTCAAAAGGCCGGCGGAGGAGGGTCCTTTAATAGCTAAGTTCTATTGATGCCGCTAGCTTTGAGAGTGGATTCCTTGAGCAGTCACCACCATTGACATTAAGACCGATGCAAAACTGGTGATTGACCATGACTCACTTTGGGACAAATAGTCACTCTATTCATCATGTACATTCAATGAAATCTTGAGATTGGATCGGAATGGACCGAAGCTTGAATGCCAGAGGCTTGATTGGTCAAACTTTTGCAGGTTTGGTGAATTGTGAGTTTGTGAATTTGTGAATGAACTTGAAGGTTGTTTGGAGTCTGGAGGTGAAGGTTGCAAAAAGAAGGGAGGCTCTCCATGCACGTGAATGGGATCGGAACCTGGATAAATACAATTCCGGTGGATTCACGGGCCAGGTGATGGATGGATGGGGCTGTTCTTTTTCCCTGTGATGTTATGTTTACTCTGTGCCATGAGGGATGAACAGCATTTGATTATTAAAGCACTAATCTACTGCCTGTCTTGAAGGACTGACGGGTCAATTCAGGCTATAATGGGGTATAGTTAGCTATACGATTGGCGCTCGGATATCAAACTAAGCTACCTGCTCAAATGGGCCTAGTAGGTAGTTAAGTTGTTCGCATGCAGTCCAGGAAAGGATGAGGGGAAAGCCGCCCATGGATCCATTGGATGGAGGCCGTGCATCATGGATACTCTTGTCGCCCCGTCTCTCCGCTGCGGGGTTCGATACTTGGAAATCCCGGCCATTGTTTGTCTGGCTGTATATAATGCTGGTTGACTTCCCGCTTGAAACCCCAACTTGACCTGTGATTCCCTTGCCTGCCGCCCGTTGGAATACTTGCTGCTGAACCAGATATTCTATCGTCAAAGGAAGTACCTACAGCGACTTGTCATCATGGCTATTCGCACGGCAATGAGCGTTGATCGCAACAAGGAGGCCTCAGAGCAATCATGTATTCATGTAGGGCATCCTCATCCCCTGGCACCCAGTCTCCTGTCAAACCGGCCGTATTTATTGGCCCATAAAATCAAAAAGCAAAATGGCCTCAGAATCAGTTTACAACCTCATGCGTGGCTGACCCAAACATAGAACCGTTGGCATCCAGACAGTACGTCCTGTTTATATCGACGTCAATTTATCTCTGAAACATAATTCAACTGAAAAGCGCAGTTCCTTCGGTAGCAACCATAAAAAACGGCGAAACCGTAAAGATAGAATGCATCGATTGGCTGGGCGGACAGATCAAAAACGACGATTGCGCAGATGATGTGCGCGATGCCGACCTCACCCGTGTACACTATCTAACCGGCCCGTTCCATATCGAGACCGCCGAACCCGGTGACGTTCTCCGTGCTGAGATATTGGATATCCAGCCGTTCCAAGATCAACCCTGGGGCTTTACTGGTGTATTTGCAAAGGAGAATGGAGGCGGCCTACTAACAGATTTCTATCCGCAGGCGTGAGGATTATCTCCCGCAAAATATCTCAGTGCGGCAGACATAGCTAATAATGCAAACCGTTTCAGTGCCAAAGCGATATGGGATTTTGAGGGCATTTTCTGCTCCTCACGACATATCCCAGGTGTTCGGTTTGCAGGATTAATCCATCCCGGCATACTCGGTTGCGCACCCTCCGCCGAAGTCCTGGCCGAATGGAACCGGCGAGAGTCAGAGCTAGTCCAAGCACACGGCACAGACGCAGTGGCGAAGCTCCCCGAACCGAAGAATGCCCATGCCGGTTCAGCAACGGGTGATCTCCAGGCTCGAATCCGTAGAGAAGGCGCACGAACTATCCCAGTAGGAAAAAAAAAATATCGCAGTCCATCTGGGATAACTCAATCTCTAATACAATTTCTCTCTACGATTTAGGGCCGTCCTGAAAACGGTGGAAATTGTGACATCAAAAATCTCAGTCGCGGCTCCAAGGTATATTTCCCAGTCCACGTTCCCGGCGCGAAATTCTCCGTCGGTGACCTGCACTTCTCCCAAGGAGATGGCGAAATCTCCTTTTGCGGCGCCATAGAAATGGCCGGCGTAGTTACAATCAAGTTCGATGTGATGAAAAACGGCATAGCGCAGCTGGACATGAAGTCGCCGATCTTCCATCCGGGGCCTGTCGAGCCTCAATTCGGCCCCGGTCGGTATTTGACGTTTGAGGGCTTCTCTGTGGACCACAATGGTAAGCAGCACTACCTAGACGCGACCGTGGCGTATCGAGAGACCTGTCGGAGGTGCATTGAGTATTTGAGACGGTACGGGTATAGTGATTACCAGATCTACCTACTCCTGAGCTGTGCGCCGATTCAGGGGCACATTGCGGGGCTGGTGGACATCCCCAACGCGTGTACGACATTAGGTCTGCCCATGGATATCTTTGATTTCGATATCAGGCCCGAAGTACCCGCACAGAAAAGAGACATGGGCAAATGTGCACTTACGAGCGACCATAGAGCGTGAAGGAGGAGAACGCAATATATTTTCGATGACTGATGTGTTCAATGAAGGAAATTGGTATATTACTGAGCCGTTCAAAGTTGATACCTGTAATTCAGGAAAAGAGTTTACGCTCTCGTTTGTTTTTTATTGGCTATATGAAAGTACCCTGTTTGCGATTAAGGAAGATATCATGCAGTTCCCAGGTCCATATTAAACACCCTACTCCATTCTCCGTCGCGTATGATTGGGCGAACGGGGCAAGGTAAACTGTGACCATCTAATCACTCTCGAGCATCCCAATAGCCCAGGTGAGAGTATCCATAGGCGTAGTTCTGGTACCAGGTCACGTTTCAAGAAAAAAACTTCTTGACAGCAGCTTTCTGTTTGCGATCCTGGTCTGCAATCTGCTTTTTAACCCGAGACATTTCGTTGAGAATGGCTGAGTCGTTAGGAGCAAGCTTCAATGCCTCCTCGAGATCCTTGAGCGCTTCGTCTTCATTTTTCAAGCCGCAACTAGCAATGGCACGTCGGTAGTATGCTTTAGCCCTGTCGGCATCCTTGGCCTCAGCACCCTTCGCGGCGTTGATGGCGAAGCCGGCCCAAGAGTGGCCATCAGCAAAACGCTTGAGTTTGTTGGCAAGTAGCGCGGAATTTGAATTCAATGTGAAGCGCAATGCTGCGATCTGTGATGGCAGCTCCTTGGCGTCAGAATCAGTTGGCTCTGGAGCCTCGTTCAGATAGCGGAGACCTTTCTGGTATTTCTCCAGACCAAGCTCGACATCGCCAGCTTTAAAAGCTTTATTTCCGAATTCCTTAAGATCCGCGGCGATTTGGTAATGTCGATCCAAAGTTAGCGCTTCTTTAACATCCTCGGGGTAATCCTCATAATTATCACCGGTCGTGTCGACGTAGCGCTGCGTAGCTTTCTTGTAATCCTCTCCAGTGAGTTCGCCGCAATCGGTAACTTTAACATCCACGAGCGGCTTGTCATTCCCATCAGTACGTTGCGCCTCAATCTTACGTACGATGCCTCGGCCATTGATAACCTCTCCGAAAACGACATGCTTCCCGTCAAGGTGGGGTGTTGAGACAGTGGTCACGAAGAACTGGCTGCCATTGGTGCCGGGTCCAGAGTTGGCCATTGACAACAAGAACGGCCGGTCATGCTTGAGTTCAAAATTCTCATCGTCGAACTTCTCACCGTAGATTGACTCTCCTCCAGTTCCGTTGAAAGCAGTGAAGTCGCCGCCCTGAATCATGAACTGTTTGATTATTCGGTGAAAGATGGACCCTAGGCCTTTAATCAACGCCTCGCTTTCTAGAAATTGTTTATGTGTTAACGTACCTTTATAACTCAGAAGTTTGTTCTGATTTCCTATTCCCTTCTCTCCAGTACAAAGGGCACGGAAATTCTCAGCAGTCTTGGGGACAGCTAAAGACGCGTCAGAACCACAGGGTACAAATGGGCGCAATATGAAACCAGGTGCCACTCTACATACCATCATTGAACTAGGGGAGACAAAGGAACGAGTTAGCACATTAATCAATTCAAGCAGAAGGGAACACTCCAACATACCAGCTCGAAAACAACCCGGCCTTCCTGCCGCTTTCCAATTGAAATGTCAAAGTAAACTCTTGGGCGACCTGGAGCAAGGTTGTGTGAGCATTCAAGACTCCCACAGTTCCGAGAAACAGCTCTGGAAATATACCCGTGGATTCAGCCATGATGCACTGGAGTTCGCGAATGGGGAACAATGCTCGAGCTCGGGCAAACAAACTCCCAAGGGTGTGACTGAGAGAATCAGAAGGAAAGTGAGTGGTAACTAGCAGGAAACGGGGGAAACGCAGAATGCCAAAGGCTCAGAGTTTGCTGGAGCTGAAGAGGAATCCTGCAGGGGAGAAAAGTGAGGAGAAGGAAGGACTTGTTTACCCTGTCACCCACAAAGCGGAACTGAGGGCGAGCGCGAGGGTTCAAGAACATTCCATCAACAAGCTGAATTGTCCCGCATTCAACATGCAAACACCGCAAACACCCCCACAGCCGTTCGCGGCGCCAAGCCCTAAGCCCTGCTTTCCCCTTTTCGTGCCCGACGCTTCGAGTGCTAAGATTAGGAAACCTGCGATTCTTCGTTGATGTGACTTGTTTGAATCTATCTGTACTGTACGCTGGATATATATCTATATGTGCGGTGGCTGTCTACTGTACAAGTTTCTCTCTGGAGATTTTACCTTGGAATGGTCGGCTTTGTATGCATAACTAACTATTCCGCCTGCTTGGAGTTGGTATCAAGCTCCAACGTTACCTACTGAATGTCAGCAAGATGAATGTTCGAACAAATGGGAGGGGTTGTCTTCACGTACGGGCCCATCATTCACAAGTCCAACTTCCATCATGGCCTGAAACACACCGTTCTTGACTTGGCCGGGGTTATATAGTTCTCCAATTTTCGAATAGAAGTAATCGTAGAGCTCCTTCGCCTTTGTTGCGTCTGCGGCCCCGTGAAAGTCGGGTTTATTGCCCTTTTTCACCTTGGCAAATAACGTGAACTGGGATACTATGACAAGCCGTCAGTTTTGATCTCACAGTGTATTAGGGGAATCGGATATAGAGTAGTTATGTATGGACTTACCACAGAGGACCTCTCCTTGTATGTCTTGGACACTTTTCTTCCACTACAAAGCAAGTAAATGGGCGTTAGACCAGGTCATGCAGGGCAGGTTCAAAGCCATACGGGGACAGCACATTTGCTCCAGAGTCATCCGCCCACATCTTGAGCTTTAGCACCTTGGCGGCAAGAGTCTCAGCATCTTTCTTGGTGTCGTGCGGCCCGACTGCTGCCAGGACCAGTACTCCTCGTCCAATCGAGGAGACAATTTTCTTATCAACTGTAACCGAAGCAGATGAAACCCGCTGTAGGATGGCTAGACCCTGTTGTCAGTCGTGTTTGCGCCAACTAATAAATAGTACAGACACTCTACCTTTCATTCTGACAGGAAAACCAACCAGAGCTGCGTTTTCAGATTGACCAAGGAGGATATTTTACAATATACGATCCCGTTCAGGGGCCTCTGACCACATAAATTATCGTCCAAGCGGCAAAGACATAGTTTTTAACCCTATCAGCTTGAGATTATTTACCTAGCTCTTCATGCGCCCCAATCTCCTGAGTGCTCTACTAACCTCTTGCTCAATTCCCCTTCCCTTGCGTCGTCAAACAATGTTTCACTTTGGCGCTTTGTCGGCGGAACCTAGGTAGTCACCTAAGGTTTGGGCCCGCAAGGGCCGGTCGGATCTTCTGATTTTCCGGGCGCCCTGATTCAAGGTTTCACTAGCGGTCTTGGCGTTGATGCTGCTTGGCATCAGGATAGCAACACCACCTGGAGACAGCCCGTCGCAGTCGCAGTTTTCCCATCAACAGAATACCCAATTTGAGCCGGAAAGCCCAAGGCTAAAACGCTAGTTGAGGCCATTTACACGCCGTATCCCATAAGTTCCCTCTCCACTGGTTTGACTCTCTCCCTATCGGCCACTCGTCACACTTCCATCTCGACTTCTCAACCTCACTGCTAACACTCCTCTGGCGCCTTTTTGAACCCGTTCTGGCATGAAGAGCAGCTATGACGTCTCGAAAGACACAGCAGGAAATCGACCGGACCTTCAAGAAGGTTGCGGAAGGCATACAATCCTTCGAGGGCATATACGACAAAATCAAAACCACCACCAACGTTACCCAGAGAGACAAGTTCGAAGATAACTTGAAGCGAGAGATCAAGAAACTGCAGCGGTTTCGCGATCAAATTAAAACATGGGCATCTGGCAATGAGGTGAAGGACAAGAGCCCGCTTCTAGAACAGCGGAGAGCTATTGAAACAGTGCGCGGCCCTACCCTTCGACGAAGCCCGTCTCTATACCCTACCACGACGCTAACTGGACACACAGTGCATGGAACAATTCAAAGCCGTCGAGAAGGAAATGAAGACCAAAGCTTATTCGAAAGAAGGACTATCGGCCGCCGCGAGATTAGACCCCAAAGAGAAGGAAAGAGTAGAAACCTGCGACTTCCTCTCATCGACGGTGGATGTTCTACAACAAAAGATTGAAGCTATGGAAGCCGAGGAGGAAATGATACAAGCGTCGATGAAGAAGGGCAAAAAAGACACAACGAAGGCGACCAGATTGGCGGATATTTCGAGAATATCCGAACGACATAAATGGCATGTCGCAAAATTGGAGCTGTTGCTTCGATCATTACAAAACGGGAACGTGGAAACAGGCCAAGTTCTTGATATCAAAGAAGCCATAAAATATTACGCTGAGGATGGTCATAATGCAGACTTTTGCGGTGAAGACGAGACGATATATGATGACATTGAGCTCGGAGACGACGAAGCTCAGTTCGGCATGGGTCTAGACAATGATCGTGTGTCGTCGCAGGATACGCAATCGGTACAGGATGACGATCAGCCGGAGCCACGAAGGCCTAAAGCGGACAGCGGTCCTCCTAGGCGCTCATCAACGCAGATGAAATCACCTCTATCAGCCCTCGCGACCCTCAATCTCAACGGACAGTCGTCCTCTCCCGCCCCGATAATGAAACCTGCACCACCGCCCACAAGGCTACCTGGAGAGCCGCTAAAGTATGCTTCGGCGGCAGCAGCCG
>LJPK01000496.1:54306-72880 GCA_001430945.1 Amauroascus niger
GGCGGCAGCAGCCGCTGCTGCTAGTGACAAGAATGGGGTTGGGATAGCGCCGTTACCACCTCCTCCTGGTGCAAGTCCAGCAATCTCAAATGCGCAGCTAGTTTCGAAGCCTTCATCTACCGCGTCACCTCAAGTAGCACCTACCCAACCAGTACAAAGGCTAATATCAAATGCCTCGAATGCCAACGAGTTGGGTAATCAATCCAAATCCCCAACTTTAAGCAGCGTTGCAATCAGTCGACCAGGAACCGTTCCATCTACACCCGCGATCACCAAAGCTGAAACCACAACGACCCAAAATGAGCAGCAGAAACAGCAGCAACAACCACAACAACAACAACTACCGCAACAAATACCGCAACAGCAGCAGCCACAGCCGCAACCGCCACGACAAATAAATGATCGACCTACTGTTAATGGCGGAAAGAATGAAGAAGAACCTGTTGCGGAGGAGTCGGTTTACCATCTACCACCCGGCCTTCAAGACTTGATCCATTCATTCGAAGTTACGAAGTCTAGAGCAGCCGCGCCCCAATCAGGATCTATTCAACGTTTGTTAGCCGCGTCTCATAATACGTGTCCAGAACCAAGCGATGCTGAGAAACCACATCACTACAAGCCTCAAACTCCCTACAATACTCCCCTTTACTATCCTCAGGATGTGCTTCCCATTTTTGACGACCCAAGGCTCTACGAAAATGGAAGGATCGAGACGGATACCCTCTTCTACATCTTCTATTATCGTCAGGCAACGTATCAGCAGCATTTGGCTGCCAAGGCTCTTAAAACCCAAAGCTGGCGATTTCACAAGCAATATCAAACCTGGTTCCAGAGACACGAGGAGCCAAAGACAATTACAGAGGAGTTCGAACAGGGAACGTACCGGTTTTTCGATTATGAGAGCACATGGTTGGTTTGACATCGACCTGATTCAACTACTCTGCACGTTACTGACTAAGAATAATAGGATGAACCGAAGAAAAGCCGAATTCAAGTTTGTCTACAAGTTTCTTGAGGATGATCTATAAATTTGTCGCTGGGCCCCTGTGTGGTCGGCTTAGTTCACCTTGGGTCGTGGCAAACGGTATTCGGTGTGAATTTTGCTGGTTTCTCTACCCTTCCCTCTCCTTCTCCTTCTCCCTCCCTCCCTCTCTCTCACTCTGTCCTCCTTACATCAACGTGAGGGGCCACGGAAATGGTGGGTTTTCAACTATCTTGCTCGGTTAAACGTTTGATTCTGTGTTTTGGCGCAAGGGCGGGCAACGGAAACGTCCACTGTGGGTTTTTTGTTTGAACGGGCCCTGGGGGCGCTTCCCTGCTCGGAATTCGGATGCATGCTCGTTTCAGTGTTAGTTACCCAGGTTTTTCTAGGTCTCTGCTTGGTTTCTTCTGCATGTACTGTACTTTGCCCTCCACACGGAATCTTTGCTCTGCGTTGGGGGGGAGAATCACTGTTCTGAATCATAGCATTTTCACGAGTCTCGGACTCATAAAGCCACGTATTTTTCAGAGGCTTGATCTGTACACCCGACTCATGCTGTGCCATTTTTTGTGATATCCGCCCATGGATTTGAAAGCACCCCGCTTGTCCCTAACATGGTGGTATGTTGTGTGTAGCTCCCTTCGTCCTTTCTCTTTTTTAGGCGATGGGCTTGCGAGGATCATGTGAATCGCGAGCTCGGCGCTAGTTTTTCCGGAATGCTCCGTCCGTGCCTAGTAGTTACCCAGAGATAGTGCCTCAAGCGAGGGCCTCGATGTTCTCTTCTTAGCTAACCAGCCGCCTTGTTCATTTTCTTATGCTTCCAAACCACTTGAACTCATTTCCACCCATGCATCCTTACTGATTGTCAAAGCATGTCCTCATTCACCTTCTCACTCTCCACTACGCCGGGCGAGTCGGGCCTCCACCTTCGCCACCAGGCATCCCTTTGACTTGTCCTGTTGTCATGCTCTCAGCTGCAGAGCAAGCAGATGCTGATGCCATCTTCAACTGCCTAATCAGCCATGCCGAACCCTTGCAGAGCACCAGCCCCTACAAGAAGGCCACCCTAGTTCGCCTCACATATGAGCATGCTCGTTCAAAGAGCACCTTTCTGCGCCAGTTTTTCCTCTTTGTTGACCACAATTCCCATAGTGATGATGATATACAACCAGTGTTTGAAGATGGACTGGCAAGATTCCAGGGATTTGTATCTGAGACATCTCCTCCATCACTGAAGAGAGAGGCAGAAGACATAATAGACTCATTTGCAGAATATCTTTTTCAGAATTTTTTTCTGCCCAGTATGTAAAACATCTACAGCTAACATGTCTGTCCATCATGCTAACTCTTATGTCTATAACAGTGAAGACAGCAGGTGCAAAAACAGCACAACCAAGTGTGGCATCATTGTCAGCCCCTGCACTTGAGAATGTTGTTGGTACACCCGCGAGACTGTCAACCTTGCGTTGGGACTGTCTTATCCGGGATCATAATCGTTGTGTGGTGACGCGAACATTCAATATTGATGAAGCCATAACTCGAGAAAGCAGAGATGGCGCGAATTGCAAGGATGATGATGGTAAACTGCTTGCCTCTGATTTACAACCATTCTCAGACCTGGAGGTTGCCCATATTATTCCTCATTCCATTATGTCAGCCAAGCCAGTGAATGGGCAGCTTCAATTGGTATACTCTCCTCAAGAAATCATTCATACTAAATTATCCTGCAATCTAACTGTGTGTCACTAGAGTGAGTCCAAGAAAACGGCCCTTTCAGTCCTAGACATGTTTGATCCGGGCATAGTCCATCTAATTGAGGGACCCAATATTGATTGTCCGAGCAATGCTATATCTGTGAGATCTGATGTCCATACGCGCTTTGGCCTCTTCCAGATATCCTTTGAAGCGCTGGGTGAGGAACAACACACCTACCGAATCCATGGACGCGGGCCAGTAACGTCCCGCGTCTTCAACCTCCCCATTACACGAACCCTGCTTCTCTCATCAAATCATACAATTGATCCGCCGTCAGCAAAACTTTTTGCTCTTCACCGCGCCATCACTATCATTCTTGAACTCAGTGCTGCGGGGGAGTATATCGATCGCATCATTCGCGACATGGAAGAGACATGGGTGAGGAGCGACGGGACGGTGGAATTGGGCCACATCATAACATTAAAGCTGGATGGCTGGCTTGATGGCATAGCTGCGTGAGGGATGTTATGCTGACTGTTTATGACTATGTTTGGCTTGGTTGCTGGGCGTTGAGACTGCTTTCACAAATACCCATTTGCTGAATATTTCCTTGTGAGCTGTATTAGCTGCTGTAACTTTTCTAGATCATCTTGACTATGAAGGAGATAGTCTCGCGCCGCAATGTATCATCTCCGAGTCCGCAACGATCACAAGAAGACAGTCTCGGTTCAGAATATCCATGCCAAGTGGGTATTCCATGCAAAATACACAACACAATATCACCACCTTCCCGCCTTCTGCCATGGTATTTCTTGAAAGCATTCTTTGCTGCGTCAGGACTGGGGGTAGATGCGTGTGGGTCTTGATTCTGCCATGTTCAGACAGAGCCGGGCCGGATCGCGTGAATTCTGGCTTGTTGGTCACGAGAAAATATGGGATCGCGGCAAGGGAGATACATCGTCTCAGAGCTTTCCAGCATAAATCTACTGAGTGGTATGTCAAGAGATCACGTAGGCATGCCCGATTGCACGAGTTGGGTGACTTTACTTGCATCTTCCCCAGGGAGCATGTACAATGACTTGTTGATGTGAGGGCAGAATCCACACGCTTTGTCCAGAAGTGACGAGGCTTCTGGGTCTTGGAAAGAGCCGGGGGTAACCTGTGTGTTCAGATTGGGGATGACCGCCCTTGGAATATCGAAACGGCGGTTCTTAATGGCTATTAGAGCCATCGTCTGCGGTTTGCCCGAGGGGGAACGGATGGGTTACCATGAGTTGCTAGAGCCCTTATGGCAACAGGAAAAGAGACTATGAGGCGCAAGTTCGCAAGTTTCTTGGGGTAGTTATTTCCTCCCCCTCCCCCATCACCTGTCTTTTTCGCGAACTCAACACTGAAATTTTCATAGGTTAGCCCACCGATGGATTTTGCATCCGCTGTTTTCCATGCACCAGCAGCCGTTGCTGGAAAAGCGTTCATGGAGTCCCAGGGCATTGCTCGGCCACAAATCAATCCCGTGGAAATAGTCTCTGGTCTTCCATGTGATGAAAGAGTAGTGCCTGCTTTCACTACGTACGCATTTGGGGCGCATGATACTCGAAAACATTTCGAGCCAGTAGTGAACCAAGCAACATTTCCGAACCTTGTGTCATTCTGGGCAGATGATGATAGTGGTGCCCGTGAGGATGTTTGGAATAGCAGGACAATGATCCAGACTTATCTCAAGAGCCCGGGGCGGTATATTACTCTGCTGAACGACATACAGTCTTTCCAAAATGAATAAGCTGTCCCTTCACACACTGTCAAACCCCTGTTAACCATAATCATCTTGCTTTCTTATCCATTTTCGCGCCAACAGTTTTCTCTATTTGACTGACTTGTTGTGTGTAAAACTATAGGAAATAAACATTTCAAGCACAACAGGGAAAAGTGAATCCTTTGGTGATGGAGGTGATGGAGGAGGAGAAGAAGGGAGGCCCACGGGCATCTATATGAATTAGTATCTTCTCCCGCGAAGATTTCTGAAAAGACTCACATTCTCAAACCCCAGGGAGAGAGAGGTGGGGAGAGGGGGGGGTGGACTCTCTCCAAGGCTTAGAATTCCTCTCCGCGAACACTCACCACCTCAATGTACTCCCAATTTCCAATAGCTGCCCTCCCTCAAGTCAACCCCGCCCTGCGGGCCTCGAGAACGGATCACCCTAGTCCTTATTTATTGGGAAATGGAGGGTCTTTCCGTTTTTGCCATCAAAACAGACGCCGGTGAAGTGGTCGCGAACATCGTCACTCTTGTGTTCGGCCTCTCTATTCTGTGGTTCAGCTGGAATACCTGCAATGCAGCGTGATTTTCAGTTTACCTTTGACAGACGTCTGTCGTTCCCTCGGGCAATGTGTCTTTGAGGTCGTCAACAGTTTTCAACCACCGTTCATCTTGCTGTTGGGCCACACTCTCGGGCCTGATCCAGCTCGAAAACTACAGCAAGTGAATCCCCTTCTTTAGCATTTCTCCGCGAAAGGAGTAAGCTATGGCAGAATCCAGATTAATGAAATGGAAGCATCAAGATTTCTTCAATCAATATGACACTATGACGTTCACAGAAGTTGGCCGTGAGACCAGAGATCTTGTTTTCAGGGGCTTTTATGCCCATAGTCACCCTCTCCCCCTCTCTATTCTCAATTCCCTCCCTCTTCAGGCTTGAAGAGAGTCCATCACCCCCCTTCTCCTTTGGGATTTGAGAATGTGAGTCTTTTCAAAAGTCTTTGTGGGAGAAGGTACTAATTCATATAGATGCCCGCGGGCCTCCCTTCTCCTTCTCCACCATCTCCATCACCAGCTTTTGCTGTTGTGATCCCAGCTTTTCCAGTCGAGGGAATAGGATAGTGTAGATGTGAGGACAAAATTTCTCGCAGGCAGAATATGAACAGTTCGATGAAGAATATTGTGTTGGCAACATTGTTATCTCCAATGCAGCACCCAGTAGCATCAGGAAGGATTCACATTAACACGGAAAAAGCGATTAGGCTTGGTGGAACCATCCATCCCCCAAGGGTTGACATGCGGTCGGCCTATCTCGCGGATCAGGCTTCATTATTCTCAGAACAAACTCCTTATCCTCCGGGCAGATCTCCCGCGGAGTTGTGTAACGAAATGGCTTCATGGTATGGGCAGGGGTGTTTTCCATAATCCACAGCAGAATCTCTACCCTTTCCTCGTCCGCTATCTCTCGAAAGGAAATTGGGAATGGCCCAAAGCATCTGTGATGCTTAATGAGTATTTTGAGATCATACTCGTCATGGTCGACTGGGACATCAGGTTTGAATATGTGAAATCCTTCCCCGTATAGAAGGCTGATAAGCTGGGAAAAAGTTAATCATTAACTGTCCTACAGCTATACATTTTCCAGTATGTGAGCTTACCATCACCCCAAAGGACCAGATATCAGTAGAAGTGCCCCATCTCATCTGTAGATGCGCCTCCGGACTTCTAAATATTGGTGTCCCAATGGAATCCCCGTCTCTAGCATAGCCAGAGTCCTTGTGAACAGTGCTTCCGAAATCGGCTAACTGGACATCTGTAAATCGACTGCCTTCCTTGCTTTCTTGTCTATAATTTACCAACACATTGCTAGGCTTGAGATCTGCAACCCAATAAATCAGCAAATTATATATTGTGTATTTAAAGCATTAGATGGCGCCTCACCAGTGTGAACAAAGCCCCCTTCGTGCAATACAGAGACCGCTTCAAGGACCTTTTTGGCAACATATTTCACTTCTGGCCGAGTGAGGCGCTGGGTAATGGAGGCGTGCAAGAGATCGTCATCTAGGTGCTTTAACACTATGGCAGGGGGGGGTGGGGGGTCTTCAATTTCATCAAGCAGTGAGAGACCGCTTCAAGGACCTTTTTGGCAACATATTTCACTTCTGGCCGAGTGAGGCGCTGGGTAATGGAGGCGTGCAAGAGATCGTCATCTAGGTGCTTTAACACTATGGCAGGAGGGGTTGGGGGTTCTTCAATTTCATCAAGCAGTGAACGTATAGATGCTGTTTTGTGTTGGAATCGGTGCAAGATGTCTCGCTCATTTTGCAGACGAAAGTGGTTTACAACTTTCACCACAACCTTTTCCTTGTCCCGGTTCCTATTAGGGTCATCAACAAATCAAATTTCCAATTAGTCCTGATGTGGACACATTACGTCGCAACCCAAACACAATCCTGTAGTTGTTTGGTGACGGTGTAAAGCCCAATCTTGCCTTTCAACGTTTGGCCCAGCATACCCTGCAAGGATAAAGAAAACACCAGTTCATGAAGGGCAAACAGAGTTGATGAAGCTTTAAATAAGGTCCCTCGTTCTGATTGTAGAGGCGTTGCTGCTTGTTGGTTGTTTGGACAGCTCGGCCATAGGTTCTGTGCAATCCACTATGGCCGAGGTCCTGCAGGTCGCCGGAGGATTGTTAATCCGCTGCCGGTCATGTGATCCTCTTTGGATTCCTTTCAAAAAACCGTGATGAAGCTGCCAGCTTGGATGGAAAAGCCCATCAGGTTTCCCTGAGCAATTTTGAAGCAGTTGAAAAGCACACCTGAAGATGGAGATATCGAGTAACTACTAACGCATTGTTGATTTAACTACGAGACACTAGGTAGTTAACTATAACACCAAGCTCTACCAGCCAACCCTCAATAACTAGCTGGCATTTCAGCCGTTGACTCCCCAGAACCAATTCAACCAGCGAGACCGGAGACAGAACCCCTCAACCGAACAAGCTGCGTGTTTACCAATGGACTGGGATTGTTGTTCGTCGGCATCACGGTCAAAAGTTGCAGCACACCCAGCATTCCCGCTAATGGGCTCTATGTCAGTCTCACATCTTCATATTCAGGACGGCACGGGGCTAGGTAATGAAATATCCTTTGACAAGACATACAATGAGTCTGGGTTCCTATTCCCATGCACTTCAGTTAGCTGTTACTCAACTCAGGATTTGGGCGATGCAAACGTACCCAGCCAACCTCGCAATCGGGGGGCTCAGGGAAGCAAGTTTTCGTACAGGTCCTTAAAGTGCCGGCGTGAACGACCACAGAAAAAACAGCAGCGAGAGTGACGAAAGTGGTGGTGAAATGCATAGTTGGTGTCAACGCAGGGTGTTGTCACTTGAGGGGTGCAATGAGTTTTTTTTTTTTTTGGATTCTCGAGGAATAAACACAAGCGAGGGATTGCAAGGCCTTTTCTACCAGTTCACTCCAGCCATCTCTCTTGCTTCCCCAGGGTGTTGAATACGAAAGGCCGCAGAGAATATCGATATTGATCCTTGTTGCCCTGTGCTTCGGGCGACGGCTTGGTAATTATCGCACATTCCAGGCCATCCACAAATACGAAGCTACGATGACATGGCTATTCTTTTCGATGCGACCAGGTCATCGCGGGGTGCCCGCTCCGCGCAATATCCCTGTCCTGTTATAACCAAGTTGATCTGACTTCCCGGACAGTCAACCACTTGATAACCGAGCCTGACCACTGACCCTTAGGACTATGCAGAAACATACGAAGCGACCGTATTGGTTAGGATGCCCGTTCTTTCGCGAGCTTTTAAAAACAACCGATCCTGGACGCATCATCGTTGATCGTCACTATCAGCTGAGGCATGCTCACACCAAAATTCCCCGCATGTATGTTTGTAATCTGATTAGACATGGCATGGTATCTTTGGAGGCACTTAAATGGTTAATGCCTACTACCACCATGAGTTCATTCTCGACTGTGCAAGTACGAAAGTCCGGTCGTCGCAGAAATTCTTCATGCCAGCCACTTCTTCAGTAACAATGCAATCATGTGCCCCATTGGACCCTCGGATCGTCAAGTCATCTAATAGATGGATGGCATTGTCGAATCCAAACCGGTCCTGATGACCGGAATTCTGTAAACACCGAAGAGCTTTGAATCTCGTTGTTCTTCGCCAGCGATACTGACCTCATACATGAGATGTTGACATCACCGCTAACTAGTTATGTAATACATGATGGGTTAAAGCAGCGCACCCCCTCGTTACTCGTCCCCAGAGCATTCCAGCTCCTTGTCAAATAATTATTTTTAGAGGATCCAGATTCCCTCTTAACGATACAGCGAGGTGACATATGAGCACACAGCCATGGACATTGATGAACCGCCCGTCCCGCTGCCCTCGGCAGCACCAATTGAACTTGGCGTTGGCATCACCCTGCAGCCCCCGCTCTCCCGCCGTGGACATGGCCCGGGATTGATCCTCATCACGTCGGAGAAGCTCGAACTTGATGAGAGACAAGCAACATTGGATCCTCCGCCCCGACAGAAATGGGCGGAAGAGGGATATGCAGTGGTCGAGATCAAGCTCCCCGCCGACCACGACGAACGCTTTCCAAACGAGGCAGTCAAAGCGGCGGTGGATCAACTTGTTGCATTGGTGGAGTGCAATGTCAAAAATACCTTTGGATTGATATGTATGGCAACGTTTTGGCTTTCATCCGGCGCGCCTTGTTTTAGATTCTGGGCTGAACTGACCGAAACCCAGTATACAACTCAAGTCTCATTGAGCTGGATGAGGGTTCCAACCAGTGCCTGGAGGCTCTACCTATCGGTGGCATGGTTACTTATGGCTCTCCCATTCGTACCAAGATATCCCAGCTTGTTCATTCACCATGCAAGGATGGACAGCAAGGGCAAGCGCCGCAAACTGGGATGAAGATTCACGAGTATCCTGAAGCTGGCTCACCATACTTTGTCATCCCAAAGCACAAGGATTATCTTTCTTCACCGGCGGCGGTCGCTCATACGCGTTCGCTGACATTCCTAAAATCAAAGCTGGGAGGTCCTATTTTCGATCTTGAAGCGATATGGGAAGAACATACCTATTTCGAATTCGAAGATCGGTCTGTGGCTAAGACTATGGGGACCATGGTTCAAGAGCCGTATGTCAACAACATCCCCACGGTAAGTGTCGCATATCCGCACGTTTATCCAAGAAAAAATTAGATATCATTAAAATTGGATGAGATATTTCTCTCCACTGTGCGCATCAGCATCTCGGGTAACTACTGCTTGGGCTAACCTCAATTGCTTACTAGATAACCGGTGGAATTGGCCGTGATCGCCTTTCCAGCTTCTACCGCTATCACTTCATCTGGAACAACCCGAAAGATTCGAAACTCGAGTTGGTTAGCCGTACGGTGGGGATTGACCGTGTGATTGATGAATTTATTTTCTGTTTCACTCACGATGAAACAATTGACTGGCTGTATGTGGTCTACCAGTTTTGTTTCATATTTCTGTCATGTCAGAATTCCGCCAACTAACCCACTTTGGGCCCGCACCCTGCTGCCGGGCTCAATTTGTCACACAGTACGCCAGGAATCCCTCCCACTGGTCAAAAGGTGCGGCTGCCCATGATGTCAGTGGTGAACATTCGTGGTGACAGACTTTACCATGAACATATCTGGTGGGATCAAGGCTGCATGCTCCGCCAGTTGAATCTACTACCGGAATACCTGCCGTTCCCATACCAACTACCTAACGGTAAAGGACCTGCGGACGGGAAGAGATTTGAGTATAGAGTTCCAGTAATGGGAGCTGAGAGTGCAAGCAAGTTAGTGGACGAGCACAGTGTCGAGTCGAATGAAATGCTTAGTTTCCAGTTGCGAGAAGTTGAGGACAAATAAACATAAGATTGGAAGCGTCTGGATATCTCGAGGCTCTGAACTATGTATTCAATTCAACGAGAAGGCGAAGCTTTTGGAAATGAACTGTAAGAGCATATGGAGAACAGGGTCGATTAATATCAGCTACGGATCCATAACTACACGAGGTCTAGAAGAGTTATATATTTGCATCAACTTGAATCAAGTCAGCTCAACTGCCCCATAGTCCCTGAGCGGGCTAACGCTTTATTTTACTTCTTGGCTCTATTATTTTTACGTTCCCGATTCGAGCGGGACTGTCCCTTCTTGAGGCGTTGAATGAGGAATCATGTGGAAGCCCAAGCTGTGGGACTGAACACGCATCTTACCCCGAACGGGGCCTCAGCGCACAGTTGGTTGTTGTCGGATCTTGCTTTGGGACTCGCCGTGACTTTTGGGATCCCGGCTTCAATCCTCGTTCTAGATGGCACCTCCGCAGCCACCCATCAAGGCGCTTTTCCAATCGCGTATGCTTGTATTTTGGGCGTTGCTTCTAGCTCCAATATATCATTGACACAAGAATGCGTGGGCCAGCTTTGCGACACGAATGAAATATGGGAGATACTATGCAACCTGCTATACGGTTGTTTCGTTTGGAACACTCATGGGTACCCCGATCGCGGGGAGCCTTTTATCCAAGCGGCCGGTGGACGTTATTGGGAAGCTGTCCTCTGGACTGAACTATGTCATGTCGCCTCCTTAAGCTGTTTCATCTGGAGCCGTGCTTGCTGTGTGGATTGGAGATTAGCCGTGAAGTTTTGGCGCCATTCGAGTGATTATGCCGCTGAATCGATATTCATTTTTCGGGCTGGTTGGAGGTCAGAAACAAAAAGGCCCTTGCAAGTAAGTTATCTGAAGCTTTTGGACTAGTTATTGAAGAAAATAGTCATTTGTTTCATTCATGAGAAGTAGTTAAGTAGTTAACTAGCCGCCTAACTAACTAACTGGTTAAGGTAGCTCACTACTGTCTGATCGCGATACTTTTCATAGAGAAGTTGACAAAAATAGCTGTGCACCACTTTTCCCCGATATTAATTTTAGCAGCAGACGAAGCCTTTTTAGCTCACAGTCCATCCTTCATTTGACGACTTGGCGGCGATGGTGAGACGGCCGGTCTCGCTCTCTTCTTATCCTTATTGGCTTGAAGCCCAAAGACCGCTCCTCAATCAGGATTAGAACGAGCGTCTGGACCACGCATCTCCTAACAAAAACGCCTCCCATGGCCACAAGGTTGTCGCTTAACGACGCCAAAAATGCTTCAAAACACAAGAGATGCGCCACTGGCAAAGGACATCCCTCATCCAATCATGTGATGGTTCAAAGGCCAGGAGGCTCCGCGAGCCTTATCGCAGAAGCCCAACTTATACCCAGACATCCACGCCCCTTCAACCCGGACTTCTTTGGTTTACACACACTCGCACGCGCATTCCCATGTCGCTATGGACGGAGTATACGGGAGACCAATGCACGACCGCTACAATGAAGACGTCGGTCAAAGCACCGCGTACAACGGTGGAATGCCAACGGACAAAGATTACCCGTCTCAGTACAACCCTCTCGCTCCATCTTCGCCGTGGCGGACCGGTTTCTGGCGGAGGTTCCCATGGACGGGATCCGCGGCCCTTGTTGTCGCTCTTTGTGCGGCTGCAGTCATGGTCGGCGTGCTCGTTGCGTCGGATGGGAAGGAAGTCTCGCAGTGGGCCATCTCGCCCGCAGTGTACCTGGCCGTTGCGTCTACCGTCGCCAACGTCCTCCTTACGTTCGCCCTGGCCCGCGGCACGGAAATCGCGTTTTGGGTGAAAGCGCTGGGTCCAAGGACGACCGTTGGGGACTTGCACAACACCTGGTCGTTTGGGACAAGTTTGAAGGACGCCATCTTGTCGGGAAAGGCGTTCAATCTGGTGGCTTTGGCAGGTATTACTGTTGCCCTGGCGCCCATAAACGGTCCGTTCCTGCAACGGTCATCCACGGTGTCGGTTGAGCGAAACAGTCGGCCGGTCCGAGTGAATATTCCTGCGGCTCAGGAATTCCCCTTTGGATACACGGGGACGATCGCAGGCCGAGCGTCCGGCCCTTCGTTCCTCTCCTCGAATTTCAGTGCTGTTGTCGATGATTACCTTCAGCAACGTCTCTTCAACGTCTCAAGTAGCGGATGCTCTGGTCGCTGCCGGGGAAAAATGCTGGCGGCTGGTTACAAGATGGTCTGCGCGCCGTCTTCCCCAGAACTCAATTTGACTCCTGGAGCAGACAACTTCACCGCCGTTACCCAACCCCACGAGGTCTTTGCAACAAATTTCACATTTCAAAGAGAGAATGTGGATGGCCGCGAAATCCCAACGCGACTCTCTGAGCGTCTGCTGTACACCACCCTGGTGAAGGACAAGACTGGTTGTACTTCACAGTCGAGATTGCACCGCTGCATTCTTCAGCCGGCGTTGCTGGAACAGCAAGTTCTAATTCTCAACAATACCGTCACGCTCGATCCAGCGTATACTTACAAAGACGACCGTGTGGTGAAGTACAATCCCGCCTGGATATCGGGTGGCTCGCAAATGGCAGGCTCAGGAACGACCCACGGAGGGATGTGGCTGGTCCTCTCGTCCATGTTCGATTCCCTGACCACCGTGCGGTTCAGCGGAGCAGTAGGCTATATCCTCCAAGCCCAAGGGCGAGCTTCATACCAGTACTCCAGAAAGACCTTCTTCCCGCTCGACTTCAACTGCACCTTCTTCTGGTCCGATCCCACCGACGACATGCTAGCGACCGCACGAGACATGGCGTTCAACACAGCCCTGCGAGCAGCAAACATATCCAACGCCCCAGATATGCAAACATTCATCGCGTCCCAGGAGAAGATGGTCACCCTCTATCGCTCAAACTACAAGTACCTTGCAGTGGCGCTGGTTTTCACCATTCTCTCGGCGATCTGCGTTTCTCTGATTTTCTCTGGGTTCTGGAGACTGGGGCGGGACGTGAGCCTTTCGCCGATTGAAGTTGCAAAGGCGTTCAATGCAGCAACGATGATCAGTTCCGACTCGAACTCGACTGTGAATTCGCTTATGAAAGAGGTGGGCAATAGGGAGATCTGTTATGGAGCCTCGTCTGAAGGGCGTTTTGGCGGAGGAATGATAAGCAAACTTATGGTGGGAGATCGAGAGTCGATTCGCCCCCCGGAGGAGGGTAGATTGTACACCGGTTGATCTGGTTTTGTCTTGCAGTGTTAAACACTTTCTTTTGGTTAATTTGATCTAGCCCATATCATTTCCTATTTGTGCTATATAATTAATGAATCGTCAAATGGCAAATTCTATTGCTGTTACATGATTCCAACCACTGTCAGCAAATCGTACGCCTTATTCGCAATCCACCTTCATCATGAACGAATCCAGGGTGGTCTTTATCTTCCGCTTTCCTCACCACGTCCCAATCTTCACCCTCTTCCTCTGGGAGGACTCTTGGCCAACTTAGGTAGTTTCCAGAAATACCTTTCAGCATCGCCAGATTGTTCCCATTAACCAACGCAGTACCAGCATATCATGAGTCACAGGAGCATGGCGGCCAGCACGTTAATTCACATTCCAGTAGATCAGCTCGGGTGTCTCCAGGAAGCTGTCCTCCCGAAGATAATCCAAGTCAATCGGCGGGGTTCTCGTTTCAAGATGAACCTATACTCGGGGTCCAGAGGGAGAACAGCGCATTTATAGTCAGGAACAGGCTTTAACCACCCGTTATAACTTGCGCCAAGCCAGCCCAGCCCAGCCCAGCCTCCTCCCCCCTAAAGATCTAGGCACCCACCACCCCCCCCATGGCCCCCCAAATTTAGGCCTTCGCGTCCCCCAAGGAAGCACTTTTTGAACAACCGATATTGCCATTCCTGTCTGTCATAGTTAACTAGTTAGTTGTAGAACAGTTATCTACTTCATTTGATCTGTGAGAAAACACAACATCATTCAACAACAACTTGAGGCTTTGAATCTCAGCCGTTAACTAGTTAATATTATGTTGAAGAGAAAAAGCCAACAATCCAATCTTTCCAACCAACTGGTGGGAGGTTGCGCCGACCAAAGGCTAAGTAAAGAAACTTGTATCTTGAAGAGTTGACAGTCAATTTGCAAAATAGTTAACTGGTTCAACAGGCCCTTTGGGTGCCTTTGCATCATATTTTGACGACAAAGTCTCTCTCTTCTGTTGTCTCCCTCCTCACCCGTTAACTAGGTGCCAAGCCGGCCGCGCAAATCCTTCAGTGAATGTCATCCAGGAACGCGTTGTTTCAAGAATCAAGAGGGGGTGGGTAGCACACTCGGCTTTCTCTGCTCCGGTCAAGACTAGCCAGGGGTTGCGATCTATATCGAGAAAAACCACCGATGCTAGTCTTCAAATATATGTAACTAGGACACCCAACACCTAAGCCAAGTTGACAGAGCAATGTGTAACTGCTGAGCCTGGGTGGGCCGCACTTCACTGTTGGACATGGCTTAGACTTGACTAGCCAACCAGTTAGTTAATCCCGCCCGTTCTCCCGACGAAACAAACCCGCATCTCCGTTTCTGGTGCCGTTCAATGCAGCAAGCAGCGTTTTGTCTGGACTCTGGAGAGGGGGGCGGTGTGTCTCTTGGGAGATCGTGTTAACTTATCTCATCAAGGTACGGGGTGCATGTCGTTAATAGCTGCCATTATAGAGCTGGTGCTGGACAAACACAGCACTGGAAGCGCCGGGATTGTTTCTTTGTCGATGCGCCGATTGGGTGGAGACAGGGATTTCCTTTTTTCTCTCTCTCTCTCTCTCTCTCTTTTTTTCCCTTCGAATTAATTAAAAGGTGGTAATTTACCTGCCGCCTGGGGGCCCTGCGTTGGGCAGGCGGGGGAAGAGAATAGATTTGAGAAGAAGAAAAAAATGACTCCGAATATTTAATATCCTCGTCCTCCCCGTCCATTCATTCCAACACCGCTTGGCCAGTCTTCTGCAGGCAACACGTTCTTTTATTTTATTTTTTTGTGTGTGTAAATTCTGCGAATTTACGTCCGCTCCTTTGATAGGGGATTCATTTCGGCTTGTCCCGCTCTCTTATTTTTCCCACTTGAGTCTTTTTTTACGTTGTTATTTAAACGTCTTCGCCTTCACAAAACGATGCTGTTCAAATCCGCCATTCTTCTCACCGGCCTGGCCGCTGCCTCCCATGCGCTCGAGTTGGGCGCCACATACCACCAGCAGAATGGTGCCGGCAGCTTGATGCGGCGCACAACCCAGTGCCAGCAAGTTGAGAACCCTGACTGTGAGAAGTCATGCGGACAGGGTTACAAGAGCTGTGTGCGCTCGAACATGTGCTTTAACCCAAGCAAGGGAGAAACTTGCTGCGAGAACGGAAGTGAGTCTTTTTTTTTGCTCTTTCGCTTCGGATTCCCCCGTCCGGGTCCGATATGCGAAGCCGTCCATACGTTCCTTTTTTTTTTTTTTTTTTATAGATGGCTGACCATGCAAAACTAGCCTTCTGCCCTGCGGGAACTTACTGCACCGACGGCGGATGCTGCCCCAACAACATGACGCCCGAGGACTGCAAGGCCGTCCAGACTCGCACCCTCACTTACGCAACGCAGTCTTCATCCGCAGAGCCCACCACCACCTACACCACCAGCATCACCTCGACGTCAACCACCACCGTCACCACCTGGTTCCAGCCCGAGCCGACAGAAGAGCCCCAGCCAACGGAGCAACCGGAGCCAACCACATCTGCTTGTTCCCCGTCTTCATCTTCGTCTTCGTCTTCTTGCACCAGCTCTCCAACCACATCTTCAACCATCCGTCTGACCACCGCGCATTCAACCACCTCACTCATCGTCTCTACCAGCACCGTGATCGCAACTGGTTCCTGGCCCAGCACAACCCCAGGAGCGAATGGAACGGTGACCACGCCGGTTGAGCCGCCACCGCAGCAGACGGACAACGGCGCCACTCGCATGGAAGGCGCACCCGTGGCGCTCGGCCTAGCCCTGGTTGCTTTCGTCGCTGCTTTCGTGTAAGATTTTGTCCCAGGCAACACGGCTTGAGCGGGTGCTCTTTGCTCTTTCTTTCTTGCCCCCCCCTTTTTTGGAGTCCCAACACCTGGAGATGGGGATTTTTTGACGTAGTAAAACGGGTTGAAAATCCTCGTTGAACCTGGGCAAAATCAGCAATGTTTTTTTTTTTTTTTTTTTGTTTCAGGCTGCTTCTTTTCTGTAGTTATAGTTCTACGAAATCTGTGTGGTTGGATTGTCCCTTGACGGAGCAGTCCCCGATACTGTGTGTATCTAAGATCCAGAAAGAAAAAAATGCTACCAAAAGTTCACAATATCAAACTTCGAGATCAATTCAATTCCTCATATATTTTGGCTTTCTCGCTATTATTTTTCACACCAAAAAAGAGACTTTGGAAGCATCGCCCTTGGAAAATCGAATTTCCGTAGGCTTTGTTTTTGTTCATCCAACATTTCATCGCGGAAAAAGAAAAGAACGGAAGAAAAAAAGGAAGGGAAAAAAAGAAGAAAAAGGAAAGACGCAAAAGCAGGTGCTTGCAAAATGGAAGGCAAAAGATAACAGCGCTCTCCTGTTCTCATCCCAATCTATCTATCTACTTCTTCCCCGTCAACGCTCCAGTGAGCGAACCCAGGCCCAGCCCATCCAAAACACTCTTGAGGCCCAAGCCGCCGAGGAGGTTGTCAAGGAGCCCACCAAGACCAAGGCCATTGAGCTGCAAAAAAGGTTATAACTATCAGTCTCATCTGTCTATAACTATCGCTTTTGCTTGCTTGTTCTTCTCTGAAAAGGGCAGAAGAACAAGATGGGGAGGAAACTTACCAACCGGCCAACCAGGCCCAAAACACCACTCAACAACAGACCAACGGCAGCGAGAATCTGTCCCAGCGGTTCTAGAATGCAGAACATTGCCCATCGTTTTAGTATCACATTCTTTTAACTAACTTGCAAAACTACAGCCAAAAAAAAAAAAAAAAAAAAAAGAAAAAAGAAAAAAAGAAGAGTATATGGTTTATTGCAAACTTACCGGCCAACAGACCCCACAGAGGATTCAACTCCTTCTTCGCATGCGGCATATTCGCAACCTTCTTCTTCGCATCCTCAATCGTCTTGGTGACATTGCTAGTCAGCTCCTTCAGCAGATCCGCCAACCGATGCTCCTCCGGCGACGCCTCTTTCGCCGCCGTCTTGTGTTTCGCGTTGGCGGCGATGCGACCGTCGGGATCGAGCGCGCGGATGGCCCCGTTGGTCTCTTGGAGGATCTGTCCACCCTGTTCGAGGAGAGGCTTGACGGTGTCGACGAGTTTCTGCTCGTCACGCTCGTCTTCGGGCTTGCGCTCTTCGTTCTCGATGGTCTGCGATTGGGGGGGAATTATATATGTGTCAGTCTTTTCTCAAGTGTATGGCGTCGTTGGGGAATAACGTACCTCTGTGATCATCTTCAAGATGGGCTGGATCTTGTCGAGGGATTGCTGGATGATGTCGGCCATCTTGACAGCGAGCTTCTTGTCCTCCTCGGCTTGCTTCTCCTTGTCATCTTGTGCTGGCTTTTGTTCCGTCTTCTGCTCCGTCCCCTGCTGCTTGGTCTCCTCAAGCTTCTGTGTTGCGGCGGAGTCGGTCATTTTGGGAATTTTACTACCTTTTTGTTCAAAGAATATATAATAAGAGAAAAACAATCAAAGTAGTCTTTTTGAGTCTTCAAGTCAAATCGTGATTTCAATTAACTTATGTATATGGATGGCAAAAGAAAGACAGATCTAAATGTAGCCCGGGGCCCCATCACGACCATATATTTATATACATCCACGAAAACCATGAATCCAGCCTTTACACCGCTCGAAAGGAACTACTTTGCAAGTGCGCTTTCGCTCTGCCTGTTCCGCCCGCTCTGTGATGTCTTTTGACAGGGCATCGTGTTATGTCAATCCCAGCTTTTTCTTGCCCATGGAGTGTGTGTGCGTGTGTGTGTGGCCCCCCTCGATCCTCCTTCCGACGTCAACGGGTCAACGCAAAGGCCATGTGCTAAGCGGGATTACCCCCACACGTTGGACCATGGTTGATCGGGGAGTGTCCATGGAAGGAGGGATTGATTAGTGGCGAGAAAGAAAAGGTGTTGGAGGGGATTGAGTTGTATTATCAGGATTCAAGGGCTGGAATTGAGTTAAGCTGGCTTTGGGCGTGGAGAT